>JAXIVD010000613.1:2500-60000 GCA_036785275.1 Cancer borealis | reverse complement strand
GAATTGTAATAATTGTAACTTTTGTTTGATCTAAATTGATCACTGAAGCCAGTTCTTCCTTCTTCCTCTGACATGTTCTTACCACTTTTACAATCTGTGATCCTTTACTTTCCAATAGAATTTCTTTTTATCCTCTTCTGGCAGGCTGTGAGGTCACACATCCTCAACTTATAACCTTTACCTATGTTTCTGTCACATAAATTAAATGATGAAATAGATAGATAAACTGTAAAACATTCATTAAAAAGAAAAATGTAATTGAACTATTAGGTGCGGTCTGAAGGGCGAGAACTACATCTTCGAAGGGTGAGGAAGGGAGATGGAGGAGCCTTCACCTGTGTGGCAGTGAATGCTGCTGGACAGGACGCCCTCACCTATAACATTGTTGTGCAAGGTGAGCAAACATTTGTTATCAAGTGTGGTAAAAAAAAATTTTTTTTTCACAAATATGTAGCAAAATAAGTTATTATAATTTGATTTTAATATTAGACTCAAAGACCTCCAATGATAAGAGTGTCATTATTATTAATACAATAATCCTTGCCAGTCACTAAATCAAGAGAGGGAGACTTTCAAATAGTTATCCGAATAGAAACTTGTCTATGTGTATATTCTATATGATCTGGATAATGCATTCAACCCTCTATCCAGAACTTAATGAATAATAATCAAATAGCTAAGTCATTAGTCTGCCTTTATGGCACAACTGGAGTACTGTCTAGGACATGATCTATTGCAGTTAAAGGTCCATAAATAGATAGATAGATAAATAGATATGTATGTATATAAACCTACAAAAACTGAATTTTTTTTTTTTTTCTTCAGTACCAGCTGTTATTGAAAGAGCCAATGCTCAATTGAGAGTTATTGGTGTTGCTGGGCAGAGTGTTGAGTTTGTATGTGAAGCTACAGGCAGCCCCAGACCCACCTTGTCCTGGGTACATGATGACACACCTGTTACTCCTGACGACCTGCATTACCAGGTGAATCTAAATGTTTTAGTTTATATTTATTACATCAATGCAGTTTGCCATGGATTTGTAAATAAGATAACTCAGTAAATTTATCGTGTCATATTAGAAATGTAACGCCCATCCTGGATGATGCTTGTTGAATTATCTCCTTTGAAGGCAATTTCTTTTAAGATTTTGAGGTTGACAACATTGTATTTCATATATTTGAATTGATATAAACATATGAAAACAATTAAAAAGAGCATCACTTAAACAGATTCTAGACAAGGGTAAACGACTACAAGTGAAGAAAGTCTTGCCAGAAGATGAAGGAACAGTGATGTGTGCAGCCACCAACTCAGCCGGCCAAGACAACCTAAACTTTACTTTGGAAGTCATGGGTAGGATGATTGGCATTTGTGTAACACTGTAACTTGAATCTTAATTGGTGACATACATGTAATATGATCGAAGACAAAAATAATACATTAGAATTCCTTCCCTGACATTCCTTTTCTCTGCTATGTACAGTGCCGCCATACTTACCTGACGGAGCAGTGACAGACGTAACAGTGAAGGAGGGAGACAGTATAATCTTGGAGTGTCCGGTACAAGCTACTCCACGTAAGTACAGAGTTATGCATTACTATTCATCCTATGTTTCTATACTAGTTTTTCCTTGCACTCTTATTATTGTTTGATTTTCTTGGTCACGACTATTTTGCATGAACAATAATAGTTCATCAACTGTGACCATAAACATGTGAGTAAGTGGAAGCAGGCAGAGAGACAACAATTATATGTATAGTAACATTTAATAGTATACTCACAAGGTTTCATGATGTACTGTGAATTTGAACCGAAGCAAATACAACTTAGAATATTTTTAAAATATAATATATGCCAAGAAGTAAATGACTGAGGACAATTTAAGTATCAGTTAAAGTTAGCAAAGAATTATGAGCAGTACAATCATTAATCGTGTTAGTATGAGGAAGCAGAGGTTGGTTGTAGGGATGAAGATGGACTTGAGTAGCCAAAGACCAAGTACTCTCCTAGTAAGAACACCAGTGAACAAATCATTCCACCGCCCAGTATGATGAACACTGTGAAAACCTGCAGAACAAGACATATTTTTATGAAATATAAAGAACACTGAAAAATCTAAACAGCCATAAGTTTTTCTCATTTTGTTCAAGTCACATCATAAAAAAGTTAAAAAGGATAATGTGATTGTATAAAGATACATTGGGAAAAGCCATCTTCACCTCTTTGAAGCCAGGTGTTGGGTACTCCTTTTCTGGGTTTCGGTCAATGTTTGGCCACCATTTACGTTTCAGGCGATTTAAGTGACCTTTCTGGGTCATCTTTGATAATCTGCATTGAAAAGTTATCCTTTTGATACATATATAATTACCAAGTATAAGTATCACGCATTGAGTTGCGTGTGTGTGTGTGTGTGTGTGTGTGTGTGTGTGTGTGTGTGTGTTATTCACTGTCACAGTCTGCTGCTGGTCTCTCTCGAGACAGTGTGTGTGTGTGTGTGTGTGTGCACTTTTTTTTTGTATTTATCTAGTTGTAGTATACAGGGCCTGAGCTACACTCGTGTGGTCCTGTCTCTGTATCTATATATATCCAGTTTGTCCAGTGTGTGTGAACATGTATGCATGTGTATACATGGATCTTTATAGTTGTGGTGTCTACATTGTACAATATCAACATTTGTCAGAATTTCTACAAGTTAATGGCAGTACGTTTTTTGAATACTGATAAATTCCAAATAAGCATACGAGTAAGTTAACACTATAGAAACATACACGTGGTTGAAGAGGTTCTTGTAAGGCGAGTGCTTCTGGAGACCAAAACCAATGCCACGACGAAGGAAATCTGTTTTTGTATCAACGATGTTCATGGCTTGCTTGAGTGGGAGTTTGCGTTGTAGGCGGTATATTATGTATTCTTTGTTGGCAAAGAATGCATACTTTCCTGAAAGTAATGCTGACTCTGAGTAAAATTCATATAGTGAGAGGGAGATATAGAAATTTCTTTTATGATCACTAATTAAGATTTCTTCAGCAATAAGATAGACATTCATTTATAGAAGGGTGAAGGACCAGAAACCTATGGCTGCAGAAAGGATATAACATGCACGGTCTTTAAAAAAAAAAAGAAGTTTTTCGAGCTCAGCCTTTGGTGTGTCTTGCAACTATGTAGTAATATATAATATTCATCATTATAAACATTTTGAGAACCACTGTTTTAGGTTAATTTCAGTGGGTTAATAATTATTTTTATTATTGTCAAGTGCATTTAAGGAAAATTTGTACCTTTTAAAACACTGGCAAGAGCATCATCATTGTTGGAAGGAAGATTCTTGGCTGGATCTTTGCCAACCATTTTCTCCCATGACAGTCGCATAGGTGAGCCTACGGGTGCCAACTGCAAGGAAAACAAAGATTGCAAACATATCCACAGTCATGCATTTGGAGTAGATAGTTAGACACCTATTGCTTGGGTTACAAAGGATTCCCAGGGAGGAGCAATGCAATCTTGTTTGTGACTCTTCTTATGTCCTCTCTGATCAATTTTTTTTAATGTCTCAATAACACAAAAGAGCAGCTGCTGCCTACCCTCCAAAGACAATAAAAATGCAGGTTAACAATACATACATAAAAAGAGCACTAACTGCAAGGGAGTCTGCAAGTGCAGTATTAGTACGGACTCCAAGGTTCCAGTTTGGGTGTTGTAGAAGTCCCTTAAAGTCTGTAAAAGGGAGCTGAGGCTGGCGGGTGGTAAGGATGGACACCAGAATAGCAGAGTAACATGTCAGTAGAATCACACCCATCCACAGTCCTGAGAAGAAAACAATCTTGCCTGACACTTGGCGAGGCTCCACCGTTGTAGCTGTTGAAAATGAGATTAATATATTGCCCTGTCATTGTTGTATTGCAGAATCTTAAGTAATATGTAATATGTATGAAAGTGCAGAAAAAATGTGAAGCAAGGTATATAGAGAATATTTAAGGAAACAAAGAAAGTCAGTGAAAAGGACTGTAATGATGATGGGGTTTTAGTCAAAGTATTGTGCACTGTCTCCAGAAAACATGAAACTTGGTACAGTTTTTTCTATATCAATGGATAGCAATGCCATTAGGCCCCATGATGCTTCTACTTGGGTGGGTCACACCAGGCTATTAAGGTATGGGACCACTCACTCACTGTGGAAAATCATTGATCTGCGTAGTTAGGTGGTAACTCACACTGCTGAATGATGCCTGAGAAAATGATCCAGAAGGCCTCATTGGCATTGATACGGTGTTGGTTGACACCCAGCTGCACTGTCACTGAGTTGAAGAGCCATAGTGCTGCAGCTGTTGGACGGGAGTGCACTTACTTATTGTTCCACTACCACACATAACGATCACTTAACTCACACTAGATAGAACTCGTCATATATTCATAAAAAAAATATTGATTGTTCACTTTTTCTGAGACGTTGAGCTATGAAAAAGTTATCTTATTAAATTTACCATGATTCATAATAAGTTTATGTAATTTACTTTCATAAAGAATATGTGAAACATTACTACCGCCTTACAATAAGTTCATCTCTTATCCTCCCGGATTGATAAGGCTAGGTCATAAAATTCTTTGAGGGTCCCTCCTGGCAGTATATTGATTACATAATAAGTATTTATAAACAAGTAGATGTATACTCTAAGCCGTGTGTGTGTGTTATTCCTCATGGTCTGAAGGATCACCCGCTGGACTCGTGATCGTCATCCATTACTCTTCCCGAAAGAGCTCAGAGCTCATAGAGACGGATCTATCTAAGGAACTATCTAAGGCTGAAATCTCTCCCACATCACACACTCTTTACCCCCTTGCTCAAGAGGGACAGTAACCACTCCCTGTCTGTAAAAAAAGTCATTAACAACCTGAGCAGGGTTCGAACCCACGCCTCGTTTGGTGACAGGCGAGAGTTGTTCCACTGGACCACGGGAGCGCTGTGTGTAAAAGTAAATTGAACGTCAACCAAATTCCGCTTGGATCTTAGTGTTCATTATGGTCTGATTGGTAAAATGTTGGTATAATAGAGTGTAATGTTAGGAATTTGATTCCCTCTTATGGGTACTTACTCCTGATCATTGTTTGATTTGAACTATATTAATAGAATATTAAGAAAAATACTATGCTAGTGCACTATACAAGAGCCTACCACATGCGAGGACTGAAACTGGTATGGTGAGCCAGAGGTTGACATCAAAAGGCTGCGTATACAGGGTCCAGGTTCCTTCTAACACTGGCCGGCGGATGTATAATCGCGTGCTGGGCATAGGTTGAATCAAGATGATTATTTCCGTAAGATTACAGAAAAAAAATCACCTGTGTTTATCATTTGTTACAAAACTTGAGAGAGAGAGAGAGAGAGAGAGAGAGAGAGAGAGAGAGAGAGAGAGAGAGAGAGAGAGAGAGAGAGAGAGAGAGAGAGAGAGAGAGAGAGAGAGAGAGAGAAGTATACCTCACTATCTGTATAGGGATGGTGAAGTCGATAGATAGGGATCGTATTTGTGTGATGGACAAAGGTGCCACAGCCACGTCTGCCTCCCCAGACTGCAGCATCCCCACCATACCGTTCCAAGTGCGTCCGTCCTTTTGCAGTGATCCAAATAATGTATTGGTTGCAGTGTAACTGCAGGATAAAAACAGAGATGTGCTGGAAAACTGAATTGTGTTTGTGTGTGTAAAATTCTCTGATCTGGAAGATTACGCTCTAGAGCAGTGGTTCTTAACCTTCATGAAGGTACTGAACCCTGCAAGCTTCATGAGTGCATTCACCGAACCCTTCGTGACGTCACGAATAATACGAGCAGGTTACTAATAACCACATTTAGGCATTCACTTTTATCCAAATGGTATGGAATCTGACGCACCGTGATGAATGTTACTAAAGAAAGAACATTTTTAAAAATGTTTGTGGATGAATGTTTTTACCTTTTGTTAATAGCTGTTGTCGTTTATGCTGTATGTTGATCGTCTGCTCTTACCCTACATTCATTCAGTGATTATACAAGCAAAATAAGATAAAGAGATGCATTAATTTGTTGATAAGACTGTTCATATCATCATTTACGTGAAGTATGTGTGGAACTTTCAAGCTGATATAAACACATGTATAAGGAACACTTACGTGAAGTTGAGTTGCTCCTGCAAGGTGTGCCACACATCCACAACGTAACCCTCATCGAAATTTTGACGGGTCCTGTCCGCCACCAGACTCTCGTAGGGCATCGTCTACGAGTGAGGGAGAAGGATGTCTTGTGAAGCATATCACTACCAGATGGAGAGAACATCTAATGCTCCTCCCCTGATATGCATACACACTCAGAAACAATTATATAATATACAGTTACTGTCTTGCCCCATATTCAACTGCATATTCGAAGAAGTTATCTCCCGGCAGCTAATAAGCGTCCCCATACCGCCCCTCCTCAAATTATAAACTCTAAGGGAGACCGCTTTAAGGTATTCTATCTATAGAATAATAGTATTTAAATAAACTTTTGTTTGTTTGTTTGTGTGTGTGTGTGTGTGTGTGTGTGTGTGTGTGTGTGTGTGTGTGTGTGTGTGTGTGTGTGTGTGTGTGTGTGTGTAAGCGATAACAATGAGTAACCTTGATAGTAGCCACTCTAAGATGGAAGCCTTTGAGGTCTTTTCGTCGATCGTATTTGTTGCCACGAACGATCTGTCTCAACCCTGTATCTGGTGCCCAGAAACCCCACGTCTCCTGCTGAATGGTGTGGATCCCTTCCTCTCGCCCCACATTCCACACCTCTATTATTTCAAAGCGGCTTTCTACAGTTTCCAAGCACAGCATCACCTGCAGAAATTAAAAGTTTGAATCTTTTCCATGTCATCACTTTACTAGAGATTTGTTTACAACATTGCCTATGTCATTGTCCCCTGGAATTTGTACAAGGCTTTCCCTAACCTTAACACTGATCGCAGGGAAAGTATACCAGGCTCTTCCTAACCAAAATACCGAATCAGGCGACATATGTCACCTCCTTTTTCATGGGATCTGTCAATGGCTGACCTCCAGTGATCCGTTCTTCACCTTAATTCTCAAATAATAATCCTCTCTCTCTCTCTCTCTCTCTCTCTCTCTCTCTCTCTCTCTCTCTCTCTCTCTCTCTCTCACACACACACACACACACACACACACACACACACACACACACACACACACACACACACACACACCTATTTGTATATTTAAATTATGTCATATAAGTTTGTTTTTATCCGCTTTTTAAATATGAATAAATGTTAGAATTATTCAGTGTGTGAAAGAGGAGGTGACATACGTCGCCTGATTCGGTATTTTGGTTAGGAGCTTGGTATACATTCCTTATGATCAGTGTTAAAGTTAGGGAGAGCCTTGTACAGATTCCAGGGGACGTACAGTACTTACTGTACCTCGCTATCGACGTAAATGTTGACATCAGCGAGGACATCCATTACCTGCTGGAACGAAATATTGCGATGCAACAAAACGAACCACTCTTGTTGTCCTGTGTAGAACCCCAATTTCCCTGCCTGAAACATATTGGAATATATATATATATATATATATATATATATATATATATATATATATATATATATATATATATATAATACATGTGTGTGTGTGTGTGTGTGTGTGTGTATGTGCACACACACACACACACACACACACACACACACACACACACACATAGACACCCGCGCGCGCACACACACACACACACACACATACACACACATAGACACCCGCGCGCGCACACACACACACACACACACACACACACACAAACACGAACACACACACACACACACACACACACACACACACACACACACACACACACACACACACACACACACATCAATCTCTTTCTGAAAAAAAAATCTATAAAGTCAGCGCATTGTAGAATTATGGTGCATGACTTCTACGAAATATTTAGGTGAATTGCAGTAATTCAACATGGTCATATGAATCAGTGGAAGTTTGTACTGTAACACAATGGCCAGTGCAGTTGTGTGGTGCGTGTCAATAATGCAACACAAGCTTTACAACCAGTTTTTATTTAAAGATGCATAATGTGATCGGTCACATGGCGTTTAATGTGACCGCTGAGTTATTCTTGGTAGGAGTTTTTGTCTCTATAAGCTGTTTCTACTATGTAGTATTATTGCTTCTACTATTACATAATTCTATGATGCCTTACCATGTTCATGAAAGTGGCAGTTTGTCCTGCTTCGTCCCACGGTGCGATAAACTGTGACCGATAGCGAGGCTCCCGGAGGTACATAATTCGTCCTTCCATTGTGGGCTGGACCGAACTGAACATTGGAAAGATATATAGATAATCACCGCGGCTCGGAAGCAGTTCACTTTTTATAGAGTAATGGTTTATGTTTGTCTTATGTACCAGTGAGGCTATACCTTTTACATTACACATATTAACAATTATGAACATAACTGTTGATCTCCCCGCCACATAGTCCTTATAGCCTAACTTTTATTGTGCAGATTCAATATGTTATACTTACTGTGAGAGGCCAAGGGTTAGGGTGTTATTAAGTCCAAGGGGAATGATGGCCCCACCAGCTGTGTTCACAATCTCCTCCATCAACTGGGCTGTCTCTTGGGACGACAGTATTCCTGACGCCACAATAACAAAGAAAACATATCCAGTGTTATATAACATGACTGAAATAAGCTTTAATATGTCCATAGATAATGATATCATACTTCTACTACATTATTTTCCTTTTCGTTTTCAGGAAAATATCACATCTTACACGCCTTCCACACCTCATGTCTCATCTTTGTAAACATGTTAATTAAAACAAATAATAAGTATACGTACACGTGGGGCAGTGCATTTTTCTTCATAGGTGCTATAACGCAAACGTACTGGCGTAGCGACTATGAAAAATTACTAATACTAATACTATTGCTACTGGTATTTCTGCTATTACTACTGCTACTTCTGCTTTGTATGGTTTATTTTACGGTAAAGAACTATATCATGTGGGTGGTGAAGGAGGGAATGTTAGAGATGGATTCACCTGAGTCCTCTGGATCGAGAAGCACCACGTGGTTCCACTGGCGATGTTGCATTATGTCTTTGATCAGCTGCATTAACGATCCCTCTGCACTCACGCCCACCATGCCCACCACACCCGCCAACGCAATCACTGCACGCCACCATGCCATTTCCTCCCTGAATATATTGATTAACACATGTACTTATGATTTAGGATAGAACTATACTACTTTTGTTTACACTTTTACTTCTACTACTACTACTACTACTACTACTACTACTACTACTACTACTACTACTACTACTGCTATTTTTACTACAGTACTATATACGTGAAGAGTGTAGCCAAATGTTGGGAGAGGAAAATGTTAATAACTAGAAACGAAAAATGATCAGCACTGCATTTACATATTGACATGTATTTATTACTACCTAGATTAATTATTTATTGAGAGTGCCAATAAAAACAGCTTCACTGACATTACTTACTATTATGGTTCATAAAACTTAACAGGTATTTCAGTTAACACCAATAACGAGGAGGCTTAACACTCCAAACCAACACTATTATATACAAAATCAATTTAAAATGTCCATCATACCTACAAACTGTCTACAGAAATAGTGTCTAAGAAGAACAGTCCTTGAAAAATTAGAACATTGAAAAATTGAATTGTGTAAACAAAAATAGGAAAACAAATAAAAATGTGCCCAATCTGATGAGACAAGTCCTTGGCTTTAGCTATCTGCTTTTGAGCCTAAGTTTGATTCCTTTGCTGTCGAAATTGTTAAGAAAATATATTTAATGTGTGCCATATTTTGTTCTGATTACCTGTAACAGATAAATGTCGTAAAAAATAGGGACAGTTATGCTTCCAAGTCACTTTATAATAGGTGTCATGCCCTGGTCTTTCATGCAGTCTGATAAGGATTGTATGAACATTGGCAAACTCATGTATTTATAGGGAAATAATTAACGTTTTAAAGACACCAGTAAATGAACAGCATACTCACCGTCTCCACCCACGAGCTGGCACGAGACTGTACTGTAAGACGTACCTCTATGCCTTATATAAGCACAACACGCAACGGCCCTGTCAGCTTTAGCGTAACTTTCTCCTTACAACGAATATTTTATGAACACAGGCGCAGCTAAGAGTGGGAACACAAACTTATCATATATATCGTACCGCTAATCATGTTTACTCTTAGCTAGCTCATAAGGGAAGATATGTAATTCCCTCTATCAAAATAGCTGCAACGAATTTGTGAATGTAATTATTAGCGATATCTGTAATTATGTTAAGAGATAGTGTTGTAAAGATGAGAGAAAAAGAAGACGAAGCATTAGATCTTTATCATCCACCACGATCCTTTCGAATATTTGTAAGTGGACGGGGACATAGACTTTGTGTGTGGACATGAATTTTGAATAATGGTGCCAGTCGTTATATCTCTTGGATTCTATGATATTATGATGGTTCTCTCTCTCTCTCCTCTCTCTTCTCTCTCTCTCTCTTCTCTCGTCTCTCTCTCTCTCTCTCTCTCTCTCTCTCTCTCTCTCTCCTCTCTCTCTCTCTCATTTATATAGCATGCAAGGCTTTTTCTATGTAATCAGGGAAGAACGAGGAAAGGAAAGAGATAGTATGCTAGGAATTTTTTGTCATATACTAGACCAAAGAGAGAGAGAGAGAGGAGAGAGAGAGAGAGAGAGAGAGAGAGAGAGATAGAGAGAGTGTGTGTTGTGTGTGTGTGTGTGTGAGTGAGTGAGTGAGTGAGTTCCACAAGTATTAGTATCTTGACAAGAAGGTATTTTTCATTTCATATTCATGTGCTCGATATCAAAAGTTTTACCCAAGGTCGTGTGGTCTTGAATTATGTACCAGATATTTGTGGACATTGACTCGCCAGAACAAAAGAAATATAATAGCTACCTTTCTAACGATGTTAACCTAAGTGGTTTTTATGGAACTTATGTGACAGATGGACGAGAGAGAGAGAGAGAGAGAGAGAGAGAGAGAGAGAGAGAGAGGAGAGAAGAGAGAGAGAGAGAGAGAGAGAGAGAGAGAGAGAGAGAGAGAGAGAGAGACAGACAGACAGACAGACAGACAGACAGACAGAGAGAGAGAGAGAGAGAGAGAGAGAGAGAGAGAGAGAGAGAGAGAGAGAGAGAGAGAGAGGAGAGAGAGAGAGAGAGAGAGAGAGAGAGAGAGAGAGAGTGTTCCATGTAGGAATGTAAAAAGTACTTTTAATCAGTTTTAATATATATTTCCGTCACAGAAACGGGAAAGAGCATATGAATTGAAGTTGTAAATCTTCAATAAACCATAATAACCTATATAGAGCGACTTTTCTTGAATTTAAATTTGTTGACCAAAACTGACCTGAAAGCATTAATTTGTATAGGGGAAACGATTTTTCTCCGTAGACTTTAACGACGCCCAAGTCTCTCCCGCAGGGAAACACTTTTTATTAAATAACTCTAAAAGTATGAGGTTAACGTAAAAGATGTATATATTCAATTAGATAGAGCAGAAAACGCTTGTTCTTTTGAGCTAGAATATATTGAAATTGGTTTCTAAACAACCGAGAAAATAATTTGTTCGTTACTACCATTAAGTAAGTAAATAAGAGAGAGAGAGAGAGAGAGAGAGAGGGGTAGACCGCGGGTAGACCGCGCTTATGGTGTAGACCGCATACTATAAGAGGACCGTTGTATTCATAATATTGTATACAGATTAGGTGTTGAAAATTGATTTTCAGTGTGACTGCACATACATGGTTGATAGGTATTATGTCATCCAAATATCCACATGACGTAGGTTGAATATTTGCAGCTCCATCAGTGTCATGGACAAGAGATGGTTCAGCCATTGGCCTTAATGGCAAAGGAAATATTAACACGGAAAGAAATGGACGACGGTTGAGAATAGTGCGAGCCGGTAGCCATAACACTGGTCTCTACACATGCACCAGCACTAACCTGGTGGGTCTGCTGGATGTGGATCTCTCCTTAAATGTTCTGGGTAAGTGACATTTTTCCTTGAGTCTCACACAAACAAATCTTCTGATCTTGTATGTGTGTCTGTGTATGTATAGGATGAATGCCATATACAAATTTAGTTTTTAGTAAGTGTTGAACTAATAAATGAACTTCAGTGCTGCCAGAGATCATCCAAGGGAGACTGAGGGGAGTGAAACACAGCTCCTTGGAAGGCCAGAAGGAAATGGAGGTGGTGACAGTGACGGAGGGAGGCCATGCTGTACTTGAATGCTACCTACGAAAGGGTTCACCAGCACCCAACAGGACCTGGACTCTCAACCCTAACACGTCTCTTCCTCTCCATTTCAAAGTGAGCAACGAAGGAAGGGTTTTTTAGGTATCAATAAGAAGATTTTAGTGACGGTTAGTTTGTTTATGTATTGGTTTAATATTCCCTTTTGTATTGTTTGCACAGGTAATGGGTGGTGGAGAAAGAGTTGTTGTAAGCCAGGCGTCAGTAGAGGATGCTGGAATTTATCGCTGCCTCGCCCATAATCTAGCTGGACAGGATAGCAAATTGGTCAAGATGGAAGTTCACTCTCCGCCACGTATCAATATGTCTGCTCTTCCAAGTAATTTCATGGTTCTTCACAAAGGTAAGATATTTTTCATACTATGCATAAAGTTATTTTGTCCGTTTTTTTGTATTCAGGTACGTGACTTGCTGCAGAAAGTTATGCGTTCCATAACACGTCAAGTAGAATTTTTTTTTTTTTTTTAAATAGTTATTATCTTGTTACCCATAGCGCCGGTAGGCTTAAGGGAGACCTTAGATGGTTGGCTTCCGCCCGTTAGTAGCGCGGGTCAGATTTTTTAAGTGACGCCATGTAAGATTGTAAGATTTCAGGAATATAATTGATGGATCCATGCTGCAGTAGTAAGTGTTTGTGTGTATTTACTTATTTATTTATACATTTATTTATTTTATTTATTTATATCTTTTATTTATTTACTTTCTTACGTGTTTATATTTTGTTCTGTAGTTCCAGTGTCAGTCAGGATGCTTGATAATCTATTCAGCTTTGCATTTCATCAGAGAGTGTATTACCTTAGTTATTAAGAAGAACTATACTATATCATAACATCATATATTTCAAGTTTTCCTGCAAATTATCAACGTATTCACAGATAAAATAGATGTTTCAATGCCCACAAAAGGACAACCCCAGAATTCAACTCACTCAGCAGCCTTAACAACCACTCAAGGCCAGACCATCACACTACCCTGCCCAGTCACCGGTATGTAATTATAACATAGCTTGTGTTTATTGTATACCTTAAGTAAGGAGGTAAAATAATGTGTAATGTTCACCCCTATGATAAGAAAACAGGGCTCAGAATCGTAATAGACATTCAACAATTTTTTTTTCAATGAATCACACATTTATGCACGCACTCATTTCAGTTTCCCATATTGACAGCCTTTCTTTTCTTTTATTTCATTACATCCCAGTTAATAATTTTATTCCACAGACACCAAAGCAATAAGAAGAAATTAAGCTACATTAATTGATTCCAATCATTACATGTGTTGTACCTGTGAAGTATTTTTGATGGGGTTGCTTTTGTTAATATTACAATAGTTAAAATTTTCCTCCTACAGGATATCCTTTGCCTCGTCGTTTATGGTACCAAGGATCCCAGGCACTGGTGTCTTCACCCAAGCAAGTGGTTGGTGCTGGAGGACGAGACTTGACTCTTGTAGGTGTAGAGCCTAAGGATGCTGGCTTGTATGTGTGTGTGGCAGTAAATCCAGCTGGAGAAGCACAGCTCACCACTTCTCTTCATGTTATATGTAAGAATTTGTATTTATGTTTATTATTGGATAAACTCAATACACTAGATCCCTGCATTAATAACCATTTAGATAAGTGACCTTTTGTATATAGCACAGGGAGCGCATCAATGCAAATAATCTCGGTACCTCTCTTTCAGTGGAACTCAATGAGAAGTTTTTTTCTTCTTTACAAGTGTTGCTAACATCTGTCAGGCACCACTGTGGAGATAGGAATGCTGATAGAGTAACATTTATATAGTGTCATCATCATATAATGTTGATCTTTTCATGGTTAATTTGACAGCTGTACCTGTGTTGGAAGGGCAAACCAAAGAAGAATTAATGTTGGTGGAGGGGGAAAGTGCAATTCTTGAATGCAAAGTGAGACTTCAGTCTTCCCAAGGACTATTGGGACCTGCCACTCAGTCCCATTACAATATCACTTGGACAAAGGCAAGTACTTGAGGGAAAAGGGTGCATGACCTTGAGGAAACTAGAAAGGAGAAAGTAATGAAAGCAATTGGAAATTTGCAGCCGTAATACATACTAAAGTTAAGGCTTTACCTCATTTCAACATCACCTATTTTTTTTATATTCCATTGCATATGATTATATTGCATACGTGTATAAATCTCATCTAAGTGTTCTTTGTTGTAGTCTGGTCAGCGACTACAAAGGGACACACCTTGGGGCAAGGAAACTGAGATGGTGAATGATAGCCCAACATACCTGGATCTATATGATATCTATGATAACACATCTCTGAGTCCAGAAATATTTGAAGATTATAGTTCACCATTAGTTTTGCACTCCACCACACATCCTGAAGAGGATGGCAACAGGCAAAATGATATACCACAATATACCATCTCCATTGATGGTTCACGTCTTTTCCTGCCAATCATTACGAAGCAGGAGGAAGGCATGTACTCCTGCCAGGTGGCTAATGAAGCAGGAACTACTCACAAGACCTTCAGATTGGATGTTTTGGGTTTGTACATGTCTTTAAAGTAAAAGGAAATTGCTTATCAAACACTGACACTTATTAATGTTGCAGTGATCACTGTACAGCACACAAAGTTTATCACCGGACACACACCTCTTCTAACATTCTTTATTGGCCATTGATTGTTGCAGTTAGTCCATAGGATAGGTTTCACATTATGCATTTTCACGCTTTGCATTGCCTTCATGATTTAATGTATGCCTCACATGTAATGGGAGGATTCCAGGTATGCAGAAATTAGGTAGATGATTGATTCATTAATTTACATTTCTTTTAGACTTAAATAGAATTTGTGTAAATAATGAAGATCTCTTGTATGGAAACTGTTTGATTACATATTCTTATTTTCTTTCAATGATAAATGCTTATTTTTGTGTGTGTTTAGTCCCTCCAGACATACAAACACTTGAGAGGCCATCAAGGAACTACAATGTGACTGTCGGGGAACCAATGGTACTCGAGTGTGATGCCCAGGGTGACCCACCTCCTGAGGTGAGTTTATGATGCGTATATATATATATATATATATATATATATATATATATATATATATATATATATATATATATATATATATATATATATATATATATATATATATATATATATATATATATATATATATATATATATATATATATATATATATGTATGTATATATATATATATATATATATATATATATATATATATATATATATATATATATATGTATATATATATATATATATATATATATATATATATATATATATATATATATATATATATATATATATGTATATATATATATATATATATATATATATATATATATATATATATGTATATATATATATATATATATATATATATATATATATATATATATATATATATATATATAATGTTCATATATATACTTTTTTTTTTTTTTTTTTTTTTTTTTTTTTTTTTTTTCCAGTAAAGTTTAACCTGGCAATTTAACATGACTGAATCAACGTAAATCAACTATTTCAGGTCATCTGGTCCCACCGGGACACCTTACTCAAACCCACCTCTAGACTGCAGATGCTTGAGGAAGGTCATATTCTTCTCTTCACTAATGTTGAGGTATAATCTGCTTGCTGTCTTTGTTTATTATCTCACATGCACTTCACAGAGAATTCTCATACTAATATTGGCACTGAGAAATATGAAAATTACAATTTTAATGGTGAGTAGATCTACAATAAAAAATCTGAAGTGTATTAATATGTTTAATATGAGGTGGCCTGTGGAAGACAAGTGTTAATGGTAAAAGAAGGTATTGTTTGTTGTTAATGTAATCTGTGTCATGATATACAATTCAAGAAACTAAACTCATCAGAAGGCAAGATAGGATTCTCTCTCTCTCTCTCTCTCTCTCTCTCTCTCTCTCTCTCTCTCTCTCTCTCTCTCTCTCTCTCTCTCTCTCTCTCTCTCTCTCTCTCTCTCTCTCTCTCTCTCTCTCTCTCTCCTCTCTCTCTGGCCATTCCACATCTTTTGCACTTTTTGTTCGGCTTTCAGTTGTTGCCCTTCCAAGCAGCTTTATTAAGAGAGAAAAAAAAATTTATACTGAGATTTGCTTTTTGGACAGGAAGATGATGCTGGAAACTACACCTGTCAGGCAGTTAATGTAGTTGGTGTGACAGATGAAACCTTCCACCTAAATGTTTTTGGTATGTGGGTTGGCTGTAATATGATATAATTTAAAGTTACATAATTAAATGCAGTTACTATTTATGATCATATATGTTTAGATAGATATAGATATAGACAAAGATATATTGATTTATATGTACAGTATGTGCCTATGTAATTTATGTTTTATTGTTTTCTCTCCACTTTTAGCTCCCCCAAAAGTATCAGGGCTTTTAGAAACCTCAGTATCAGTATTAGGTGGGCAGCCTGTGGACCTCGAATGTGATGTAGAAGGACGTCCAAAACCAGACTTCATTTGGACCCATAATGGACATGAACTTGCCTCAGATGATGTCATTATAGTGGACAATCTTCTCATGATTGAACGGTGAGTTGTATTGATCATTACTGAGATTCCTTATAATTTACAGGTACATGAGTTAATATTCCATAGAAAAGGCCAAAGCCACATTTATAGTGCGAATATTATTAGTATAGTTTTATATTGGCTTGTATTTACTGAATTATTTGATGCTGGTTACCAATTTCTGTCTTAACTGTCTTGGGCCAGGCCGGAAATTCTTACTCTGTCATGCATTGGAGATCTCTTTCGCTAAGAGAGTCTTGCGGTGGACCAAGACTTGCACTCGTGTCTTACTTATAGCTACAACATTTTTTACAACGTGTGCAGAGGTGTGGGTGAGATGAATGACTGTTCCGTGTAGGTGGGATAGCTAAGCTCTGACACATACATATTGACAGTTTGAATGAAATTAAGATTTTGTATTCTGTAAATGTTGCTTTTCTTTGACAATATAAATAATAACAATAACAGCACCATTGCATTTTTTCCCTTTCTTTTTGCAGTACCACATTGGATCATGCTGGGAGCTACCAGTGTGAGGCGATCAACTCAGTTGGACATGCTGTAAAGACATTCAAACTACAGGTTAAAGGTGAGACTTAGACAGAAGTAGATAGTAGATGCCAATAAGTAGACCCAAGAACAGATGGAATGTGATCATAAGAAGGGAATTTGACAAACACTTTACACATAACTGCTCGATTTGACAAACTACCATTAAGGGTTACTAGATAATTATTTAAACATGGTATTTGTTGATCAAAATGCTAAAAATGATGATGGTGATGATTTGTCTTTACATTTTATGAATATGTGCAAGTAACCAATTCAAAATTCAGTCTCCAGAATAGGGCAATGAAATACTTAAGTTATAATTGTCGCTTCTCCAGTTACTTTACAAATATCAATGTTTCAGAACCACCAATCATAGTTGGAGGAACGGAAGAGGTAGTTGTGACTGTGGTGGAAGGAGGGTCAACATTTCTTCGTTGCCTTGCTTCTGGTATCCCTGAACCCATTATTTCCTGGTCTAAGGTAAGTTCATCTCTGTCTTTCTATAAACCCATATGTTTTAATAAATATCAGTTTACATTAATTTATTTATTATTTCCATTTCCTTTACAGAAATATAAAGAGATGAGGAGAATTACAAGTATATTTATAGATTTCTAAGGCAGTTGATATACTTCCTAGACCAGGAATCTTTATTACTTTTCTTGCGGTCCCAACACTGAGAGGTGTGGAGTCTGCAGAGTCTGCTTTTGTGTGATATTTGATATTTTACAGGAGACCAGAAGTAAAAACTTGTCTTTCTATTGACCAGGAGGAAGTAGGTGTGTGGGCACAAGACCTAGAAATGTACCATGAGGGTAGTAACTTGGTGATCCAAGATGTGCACAAGGAAGATGCCGGTTATTACACTTGTTTGGCATCAAATATGGTCGGCAATGACACCAAACAGTATATACTTCAAGTTTTAGGTAAGTAACCTTCTGTTTGACTTAGAACTTTGAAGTATTATTAATTTATATTGTAGTGACAGGACAGTGAATTCTGACTAACATTGATTTAGGCATCATTAATAATTTTAATAAAGTTTATACTCTGACATAAAGTTGTATTATGTTCTCAGTTAAGCCAGAATTGTTAGAAGCTGAAGATGAGGTGGAGGTGGTGTCAGGGAAGACGGTGACACTGTCTTGCTCTTTCTCAGGCTATCCACAGCCACAGGTATGTACACTTTCTATATCTTGAACATCATAATCAAGTCTACCAAAACTCTACAGTACAGGCATAGATAAGGATGTACTAAATTTCATAAAAGAACATGTGCTATATAATACAGGGGTTTTTAAGGGAAGGAGACTGCATATTATGTCACCTGTTCGTGCATAGATTGATTTGTGCTTTATGTTTATACTTGCACTGAACTGAGATGTTATAATAAATTATGATGATTAGTTTTATTACTTAGATAGTAATATAGGCTGATAATATCCTGTGTTTCTGACTGAAGATGCATCAATGGGCATCTTTGTTAAGATGATTGGATCAGCAAATCATATGGGAATAGGGTTGCAGCCAGGCTTGACCACTTATTTATGCATCATGATGAAACTCCACGTCCACTGGAATAACAGTTTTTTTTCTTCTCCTTTCTTCAAATTGATGTGTACTTCATTCATATATTCTCATGTCAGCAATAATTGATGTGAGCTCGTCTTGATTTTTGGAAAGATAATCTGGTACTTCGAAGGGGAACCAGTGGAGAATGTACAGGCTTCAGGAGCACTTCAACTTTCTCCTGTGCACCCGAGTGATCTGGGTAACTACACGTGTGTAGCTGACAACGAGGCTGGACAAGCAAGTCACGACATTCAACTCACAGTATATAGTAAGACCTAATACTATATGTTCTTAGTACAAGCTTAATCAATTATATTGTTTCCTCAATATATGAAACCAGAACGGATGCTTCAATAAATGTGTTTCATGGCTATTTCTCTCCATATATTTATTTATTCATACATAATGTTTCTATCCTGCAGCACCTCCCTTACTGGAAGCTGAGAAGAAGCAGGTGGTTGCCATCAATGGAACAGAAGTGATTTTGCGATGTCGAGTGGAAGGGTATCCGGTCCCAACCATCAGATGGTTCAAGGCTCACCAAATGATCAGGCCAAGTCCAGGTATTCTATGAATTAAAAAAAAAAAAGATTTATAAAGTGTTATAGAGGAAAATGATCTTTTTAAGAATTTTTTTGAGACCTTAAATTATAATCATAACTATGTGTGCTATGATTTATATTTTTTTCTTTTAAATTTATTGTAGCTTTTTGATTTATAAAATTTGTTTAAGGAATTAATTCAAGCTTTTTCATCATGAATGTACAGTAGAATTTCCCATCTAACGCATTTGGATCTAACGAATTCATATGTAACGACTCTTTAAAGGTCTACCCAACCTCCAATCTAATGATCCAAAATTCATATCTAATGGCAATTATTCCGGCCGCCCGGGATCGAATTTCAAACTTCACGCAGATCGCTGGCAACAGTGGTCACTTTCGTCAGTCCCGCACCATCTTTCAACCGTTTTCCATTGTGGTCATCTCATTATTCCCTTTTATTTTTGGCTCTCCATTCCATCTAATGAGTGTCTGGCGGAGTGTTATGCCTCTCATGATGTCTGGCCTAGCCTCAGGTAGTGGAGAGGGGAGTGGTGAGAAAGGAAACCTTCAAGAACGTAAGGAAAAAGAAACAGTGAGCAAATATTCATAATGACATTTGTAGAGTTTAATTAGGTCAATCAGATGCTGCAATGATATTTCCAATATCTTTAATAGCTTTCAAGAAAATGAGGAAGAAAATCATGTTTTGGAAAAAAGATACGGTTTCATTTAAGTGCGTAATTATTAGTCTTAGAACAAATATTCATAATGACAGTTGTAGAGTTTAATTAGGTCTATCAGATGCTACAATTATATTTTCAATATCTCTAATAGCTTTTGAGAAAATGAGGAAGAAAGTTATGTTTTTGGAAATATTATACGGTTTCATTTTATGTAAGGCTGAATTTCAGTTTTGTATCTTTGACTTTTTTCCTATAAGAATTCGAGCTGAAAGATGATGGATCTCTTCATCTGCCTGTTGTCTTGCCTTCCTTTGCTGATACCTATGTGTGCACCGGCCAGAACCATGCTGGCTCAGCTTCAGACCACATGCAGCTAGTGGTACAAGGTGAGACTTAGCATTCTTCAAAAAGTTTATTGCTTAAAGATAAGGTTATAGCTGAAAGATGAGAGTAATGTTTTCCCGAACCTTAAACACCTGCATCTTGTATCCTGCATGATGGTGAGTTCAGATTCTAGAAACAGAAAACATCACTAAGATCAAAATATAGAAATAAAACTACAATTAATAAAACACATGAAAAAGTTAGTTTGATATTATTACAATTTGGTTCCAGAGCCTCCAGTAGTAACGTCCACTAAAGAGAATGAGGTGGTAGTAATTGAAGGTCAAGAAGCTCTCCTTAATTGTGAAGTTAGTGGATCTCCTCCCCCTACAATTACCTGGGCACGGCCTGACATGGGCCACACACCAGTCACTCCAGAGGATCCACGCATCAAGGTAGACATATGCATTCTCTCTCTCTCTCTCTCTCTCTCTCTCTCTCTCTCTCTCTCTCTCTCTCTCTCTCTCTCTCTCTCTCTCTCTCTCTCTCTCTCTCTCTTTATCAATTTTTTCTTTATTCCTCCATTCATAAAAATTCTGTCTATAATATGGTTTCAATTTTCAGGCGTCTGGAACACAGCTTACTATCTCCTCTGTTGTAATGGAAGATGCCGGTGGATATGAGTGTACTGCACACAACCCTGCTGGCCACACCAGTGCTCGTCTCCTTCTTACGGTTCATTGTGAGTTTTATAACAACGAAACATGTATTAAAAATTAACCCTGTCTTACCTTTACATTACTTTATAGATTTTTTATTGAATTGGACTCCTTTCTTTCGTTGTTGAGAGAGAGAGAGAGAGAGAGAGAGAGAGAGAGAGAGAGAGAGAGAGAGAGAGAGAGAGAGAGAGAGAGAGAGAGAGAGAGAGAGAGAGAGAGAGAGAGAGAGAGAGAGAGAGAGAGAGAGAGAGAGAGAGAGAGAGAGAGAGAGAGAGAGAGAGAGAGAGAGAGAGAGAGAGAGAGAGAGAGAGAGAGAGAATTAACCTGATTTCACAAAATATGGGTTAAGTATAGTTACCTCATGTAAGCCATGTAAGCCTAAAAGGGGCTTATATATATATATATATATATATATATATATATATATATATATATATATATATATATATATATATATATACATATATATATGATTTTTTTCAAGTTGTCACAAAAACATGAAGAGAAAAAAATAACTTCTCCTTGCTTTTTTATTTTTTATTTATTTATTTATTTATTTATTTTTTTTTTTTAACTTTATATCTTGGATACCACTCCATAAATGTCGTGCAAATTAAATTGTAAAATATATTATACCTTTGTTTTTGCAGCGCCACCTTCAGTTACAGAAGAAAGAAATGATTCTGTATCAC
Organism: Cancer borealis; assembly: GCA_036785275.1. NCBI lineage: Eukaryota > Metazoa > Arthropoda > Malacostraca > Decapoda > Cancridae > Cancer > Cancer borealis. Next base: position 38,027 of record JAXIVD010000613.1, on the reverse strand, counting down.
TTAAGCGTGGAGAGGAGCTACAGTTGAGGTGCACCGTGTCTGGGCATCCACAGCCTCGTATTTCATGGCTCAAAGATGGCCGAGTCCTCTCCAACACCCCAAGAGTACTTTTGCAACCAAACGGAGATTTAGTGGTATCTAGGACACAGGTAAGTTTCAACAACCATGTATGTACTGATGACTAGCTTCTGGACAAAATTTAATTCATCTTAATTAAAACTATAACTTTTATTTATATGCTGTAGTACCATATGACATCAGTTGATTGTGTGATAAATTCCATGAGAGGCAACTTTAAATTGACTTCACATGAATTCAAAATGGATCATGATATTATTTTTTAAGCAGCATTACAAAGTCATAATTAATAATGCATGAATTGAATAACTACGATATTTTTCAGCATCATTCCAAAGCTGTAATCAGAAAGTTTGAAAACATAAAAATAGTAGATGTGGATTTTTTTTTTCCAGGCATCAGACTCTGGAGTTTACACCTGTCTGGCGACTAACTTGGTGGGTCGTTTGTACCGAGATGTGGAAGTTGAAGTTCTGGTGCCACCCAACTTTGTAGTTCTACCACGAAGTACTGAAGTCACTCAAGGTCAAAGGTGAGTGAAGCTCTTCAGTTTTTGCCAACATGACAAAAGGTGATTGTCTTCAAAATCATGTAATTAAAGGTCATGTAATTCAGAATGACACGCTTGAAGAGAAATGTGAAAATAAGTGTCTAACAAAGGAGGAAGAGTTAAAGTGGTTTGATTATGATTAAGGTTTGTTTATAGGTTTGAACTGGAGTGTGAAGCCATTGGGAACCCTACGCCGTCAATCCAATGGTTACTCAACGGGGTTCAGGTAAGAAGAATGTATTGGATTAAGTATCAAGAAAATTTTTGCTTGCCGATAAACATAAAATTGAGTAAGACAATGTGATATTAATTTAATGCAAGGTCAGGTATATAAATAAGATTTTCTTTTTCACTTTTTACAACACTACGACGTTAAGTATAAAGAATAAGAATGTTTCCCCTTCACTCCCTAAATCACATTAGAATACATACCTTCCTCCAGAACTCAGCCTCCTTTCTCTGTTATCCATTGAATGACATACACGTTATAAGGGGAAGTAGACAGGCAGAACGTTATTGTTATTGTTTAAGACTTTTCCATTAAAAGATATTAGAAAGTGTAAATGAATGATGTATCTGTAAGTAGAGGCATTACTTTTGATATGCAATCTTCATCAAATTCACTTTAAATATGCCTTCTACTGTAATTATTGTAAACCAAAAATAATATCTAATGAAGTTCAAATGATAATTACCTTACTTTTATACCAATTGAAATACTTTACAGGCTTTTATGTGATAATGTTTGATAGTTGCTGAATCATTGAAAGAACTAAGTAGCATAACGTATTTACTTGTAAGCTAATTTACTTTACCACAACAGATCGATGGAGTGACCACCTCATTAGACGGGTGGTCTCGTTTAGTGGTGGAACACGCTTCAAAGACGGATGAAGGCACTTATACTTGCATGGCTAGAAATCAAGCGGGTCACAAAAAAGCCATTGCAGGTGTTCAAGTAAAAGGTATAATGTTTTTTGTAATTATCTATCTTGTTTTTGGAAAGACTGATGTTCATTGCAATATATGAGTATTCTATGTTATAAGCTTAAATCCAAGTTCACATGTGTAAATATCATAGTTTGGTTAATAGAAAAACAGAATATAAGTATTCTTATTTTATTTCTTTATCATTTTATGTAGGAATAAAAAAATATCTTTACTGAGGTATTTTGGTACTTCCATCTTGAAACGTTCCAAGGCACAGAGTGTATTAGAGGCTTAATTCACTAGGTAATCTATGCTTGTTCCTTTCTTGTGTGGCTACCTTCAATGGGGATATAAGCCAGGTACATAGATAGATGGATAGGCATTTGTAATAGAACAATCAGGAGGAAAAAATTTATATATTGAATGAAACATGTTCTGTTTTTGTCTGAAAACAGTTCCACCAATCATCATGTATGGGCCAGAAGAAACCACTGTTTTGGAGCTGAGTGCTGTCACCTTTGTATGTGTTGCTGAAGGTGATCCAGTTCCATCCACAACCTGGATCAAGGAGGGACACTCACTACAGATATCTGAGAGAGTTCAGCTGACCCCTGATGGATCCTTGGTAAATTTAACCTCATCATCATTTTGCACTTCTGCCAAAGCCATATAGTATAGTATAGTAGTCTAGTATAGTATAGGACAATTTGGACAATTCAGTACAGCAGTAAGGTGTCAAAGATGATAGTCAATATGCATGTGTATATGTGTATATTTGAGACCAATGATATATCAATGTCATCCAGGTGATCAATGCATCCCAAGCCTCTGATGCTGGCGAGTATAAGTGTGTGGTGAGCAATGGTGCCGGAGCTGCTGAGGCCACAGCTCACTTGGTGGTCCACACGGCCCCTGTTATCACCACTTTACCTGTAGCTAAAGGTGAGACTCAACCCATCAAACAACACTTTAATGTGACTTTAAAAAATGTTCTGCATGTTATTTGCTTTTTCACGGATGAAACAAAGAAGATGAGTGATAGTATATTACTAAAAGTATTACACAAACTTTGTCCCTTGCAAGCAGCCACACATATGTACATTATTAGTAATTCTATATAGAAAAATTCCAAGTCATTTGTTTATAGCCATTATATTTGTTGTCATATGTAAAATGCTGGATAACTGTCAAACTTCATCTAAATTGAACAACTAAGTTATTGAAGATTAGTATTTTTGTCTTGCACAACTGTCTCCACATGCATTCCTTGGTCCTACAGTGGTGGAGGTGGGTGGCATGATGGTGTTTGACTGTGTGGCTGAAGGCTCCCCATCACCCGACATACAGTGGAATGTTGCTCCAGGTGACTTCCATTCACGATTCCAAAAGCTGACGAATGGATCTCTTCAGGTGAGTTTTCAATTACAGTAAAACAAGCTGATGATTAATGCAAAAACAGTGAATCATAGATCTTGATTGCTGCAAAGCTGGCAAAGCCACTTTTATGTGTCAAGTAAGGATGAAGGAATGAAATATAGAATGGTTAACTGCAGCAGTGTCAGGTAATTGGATCACCTAGAGAGAATATGAGAAAATTTGATGACTTGAGTAGATAGGGTAAATGTGGGTGGTAGTATAAGATGGCGTCTTATAAAATGGGAGCAAAAAGTGTTGGAATACTTATGAGAGAGAGAGAGAGAGAGAGAGAGAGAGAGAGAGAGAGAGAGAGAGAGAGAGAGAGAGAGAGAGAGAGAGAGAGAGAGAGAGAGAGAGAGAGAGAGAGAGAGAGAAAGAATAATGTGAATGGATTGAACTGAGCTAGGATGAAATTTATGGAGAGAAGCAAATAGAAACTTCTGTTATATCAAACACCACTTTTAGGAAGCTCTAAGGAAAGCTATAAAGATACATAGATTTCGCAATGTTATTTACCATTATCAATACTTGCTTATGTTTCTTTACAGTTAATTGCCGCCCAAATGGAGGATGAGGGCCAAGTTATCTGTCAAGCTTATAATGACTTTGGTGAAGACTTGGCTAAGGCGGATTTGTACATCAAAGGTAATTATAAAACAACTTAATCGAATCTTCTTGTTCTTCCATTTTGAATTAAATTAAGTGTTTTATTGCAATTTAAGAAAGGTCATGTTGTTGAAAACTATGTCAAGTATATTGGGTCATATACTTCTTATACTTCATTATCCTCACTATAGGCATGAACAGATCGAATTATGTTTGATCATGAGACAAGAGGGATTTATTTATATAGATTAGTCTGTATATAATAACTTCCTCTATTTTTGTTGTGTTTAGATATAGTAATTGCAGATGATTAAGCACTAATGAAAGTGGAAGTCATGTATTGGATAGAGTTTAGTTTATAAAGGACAAAATGTTATTGATATTTGTGATCCAGTTGACTATTTGATGCATGAAGTACCATGCAAAAACAAATTAACCAAACATCCTCCATGACAAATATCATAATATATATCTTGTTAAAGTTCCAGGGTTTTGGGGTTCGTGGGGACCTTGGTCAGCCTGTAGTGTATCCTGTGGCCCTGGTCAACAGCTTCGTAAGAGAGAGTGTGACTCCCCACCACCTCGTCATGGTGGCGCCCTGTGTGTGGGGGATGAAACCCACGTGCGTCCCTGTCGGCCTCAGCCTTGTCCTGTGGATGGTAACTGGTCACCATGGGAGTCCTGGAGCGAGTGCAGGTATGTTAGATATTCAGATAACCTCAATTTGCTTGTAAAGTGTTTGATTGGTAAGTAATGACATGCAAATCTTCTGGTTAATCTGTCACTGAATTTAATCTATAATGCCATTTCATTGTACCGTGATCAGTGTGACCTGTGGTGAAGGCGTCCAGGTTCGGTCTAGATACTGCACAGCCCCAGTGCCTCTGTACAATGGTCTGCCTTGTGAAGGAAGTGGGACGCAGGAGGAGGAGTGTCACCCGAAAGACTGCCCAGGTAAGATAACTTTGAAAAACCAGTATTAATGTATGGGAAAATATTTTTTTGGCTCCTAACTCACTATGCTCAACATTGTTTCTCCAACTTAGTACAGTAAAGGTTAAAGAAAGAACTGATTGTAATCGTTGCAGTATCAGGACAATGGGGTTCTTGGAGTTCTTGGTCGGAGTGTAGCACCACCTGTGGCCAAGGGCTTCGGCAACGTTCCCGTCCATGTGATTCTCCACCACCATCAGCAGGAGGAGCTCAGTGTCAAGGAGACAGCCTGGAGGTGACTCTGTGCTCCAGTTCTCCATGCTTGGTAAGTAGACAGTGATAACAGAAGTCATTCAGTGATTATAAGACTCATGCACTAAGGAGATAGAGACTTAATATGTGAAGAATTACAAAGCTAGTGCATTTTTATGCACATTATTCTTGCTTTCCATACTTGTTTTAATTCTCCCTTACATGTTACCTTCTTGTACTATACTTCTCTCCTTCTTTATCTGACCTTATTTACCCATACTGTGATAGATATTTGAATTGTTTATTTCTACATGCCTGCTTATTGTTTTTAATCATATTTACCAGATGGATGGCAGCTGGGCAGCATGGGAGGCCTGGAGTGTATGCAGTGTGTCATGTGGTGGAGGAGTAAGACGGCGACGTCGACGCTGCCATGACCCATTACCAACCCATGGTGGGCGGTACTGTCCAGGATCTGACACTCAAGAGGATTACTGTAACCTTGATATGTGCCCAGTAAATGGTAAGTGAATAGAGTGCAAAATACTGATCTGGACACAAGTTCATATTAAGAATGAATCAGTTAATAATCCACATAGTAAACTATTGTCATTAGTTTTCTTCAAATGTTTCATATTTTCTACACCATAGCCTATATTTATTATAACCATTCATTCCTACCAATATATTGTGATTTTGTGAGAGCCTGTGCCTAAAATGAGTGTATGAACAGGTGGTTGGTCATCGTGGTCACCTTGGGGTTCATGCACCGCCACATGTGGTGGAGGCCAACGACGGAGATTCCGTACATGTGACAGTCCACCACCCACTCAAGGTGGACGGGCTTGCACTGGCTCAGATGCCGATGGCGAGGCTTGCAACACTGTACAGTGTCCAGGTAAAGTAATTCCAATCAAACCATAACAGTTCAGTCAAAGTTGTGCTTACCAATCCTCAATATATGAACATACATGGCTAGTTTGTGCCTAAACTTCTGTGGCAGAGTACTAGATGGGAAAATAGTCAGATAGAGATAGTTAGACAGACAGACTTATGCGTGTGCTTGTGTGTTTGTATGTGTGTAAATAATATTTAACACTACAGTGAATGGTGGATGGGGTTTGTGGGGTGAGTGGTCCAGCTGCAGTGAGACATGTGGAATTGGAATCAAAACAAGGAGTCGAAGGTGTAATGACCCCTACCCTAGGATGGGTGGAGCATCATGTTCTGGGGAAGAAAAAGAGGTAAGTCGATAGAAAAGTGCATATGCATGATGCTGCATTTATCTCCTACTTATTGTTGTTTTCTTTAGTTACCTAGAATACGTAATCCATCAAATCTGGACATTAGGAGATTTTGTTTCAAAAGAAAGTGACGACTTTAACTACTTTCAGAAGAGTTTTGCAGATTATGTATTACTGTGACTATTGCACATTATGTATTTGTATTGAGACAAATTTTATTGTGTCTAGAAGAGGCATATAATTTAAGTTGGTGATAAATACTTCTTCATACTTCTTGTCCTTTGGGATCTGGAACTTATTTCCTCTCACAGAAGAAAAGAGTCTGTTCATAACACAGGGATGGAACATTGGATCACTGTCTTGAGGTTAAATTTTATTGCAAAAAAAAAATTTAGTTTCCAGGACTTGCTGGTATTTTACATGATCTTGAGGTTGAAACAAATAGACTCAAACTCATTGTCTTACAGACTGATATCTGCATGGGAGACTTGTGCAAAAAGCTGCCAGTAGTAGCTCATGGCACTCTTATGGGGGAGCTGAATGGAGAGGACTTGGATATTGTGAACCTCGTTGCTAATGTCTCCACATTAGGCATGCAAAGGACAGTCACTGGCAAAGTCAACCCACTTATACCAAAACATGTGAGATATTATATTCTTTTCTTGTGCCATTAATCTATTCATGTTAATATTCCAACTGTAAAAATATGTTTTTGGACAAAAAAATGGATTTTGCAATAGTTGTTAATGCAATATATCAATTAAACATCTTTACATAAATGAAAAATTGTGCCTCTGCAGGAATAACAAGGTTATTTTTACACTATTACAGGGAGCCTGGTTAACTCCATTACTCTCTCTACTCTCCCCGGTTTCCTGGATTGCAGCATATGAAATCAATGGCGCTGCTAATGGCCACACGCTCACTGAAGGATTTTTCCGCCAAGAGGCACATGTGGCATTTGCTACTGGTGAGTTTCAACTAGATTTGCAAGCTAAAGCAGATGTTTGATCAATTTTTCTTTTAGATATAATTCACATATATGATGATACCTCATTATATGTGCAATTGACTATACATTATTATTGATTATTGATTATGTTTTCTGTAGAAAACAGAGTTGAGCCACATCTTTGTCATGCATCTGTTCTTGAGGTCACTGAAACATGCTTGAACTCTAAGCATGCACTCAGCTGACCTTTAAGAGAAAAGCATATGTGGAAAACAGTCAGTAGGAACGGGATGAGTAGTTTTTCAGTATAATATTCATCATCGTGAGCGCACTAAAATGGATGGATCAAGAGAGCAGAATGCATACAAAACGAATTTGGGCTTTGATATCTGACCTTATGGAATTTTCAAATAATATTTAAAGTACTGTGCTGAACATAGGTCACAATATATTCATATTTTCCAGGAGAGACAGTAGACATAACCCATGTAGTGCGAGGTGTTGACTCCGATGGAGCCTTGCTTGTGGATGTTGTGGTGACAGGAAATGTGCCTTACCTCCCTCCTGCCTCTCCCATCACCCTCCATCCATATACAGGTTTGTAATGCTTTGTTTGTGTTAGATTTCCCTGCAGACTTTTCATGAGGAACCTGCAATAGAGGAAGGAATTAATGCATGTTTAGTCTTTAGTACTCATCTCTATTTGTGGTAGAAAGATTATGTTTGCCTTAATACATTCAAGTGAGTGTCTACAATATAACCTTTTACAGTTAGTAGTAAGAGCAATGTATGCAATGGTGTGCATTTCATGTACTTACGTGTACTTATGTGTTTTATCCACAGAAACCTATGTGCAAACAGGCAGTGGTTCCCTCTTTGCTAAATCTACACGTGCTTTCTCCCTTGGAAGACATCAACTTCCATATGCGTGGAATAAAACTATATCTTATGATGCTGAGCTAGGCAGTATGCCCTACCTTACTGAGACATTACACACAAATGGTTTGGGCTCTTCATACAGGTATTATCAATTGTTGTGAGATGTTTTATATTTTTAACTTGAACTTTTGCAATTCTTATCCTCTACGTTTTTGGTAGGGTTGGATTGCACAAAGTCATGAAAGTCTAATTTTCATAGGATTAGAAGAGCAATTACACTGAATTTTAATATTATCTTGCAGCAATAGTAAGGAAGAACTGACTATGGTGGCATCTGCTTCCATCACTCCTGGAACATCCAGCCAAACCTGCCCTTCAGGCTTCACTCTGGATGAGACGGGACCTTACTGCCAGGACAATAATGAATGTGGAAGCTTCAGTAGCCGGTGCTCCCATGGTTGTACCAACACCATAGGGAGCTATGTTTGTACCTGCACTCCTGGATACACCCTGGGCTCAGATGGCTACACCTGTCAAGGTACACTACTTTTTTGGTGGAAAGAATGTTTTTTAAGTTTAGTCTCTTATTATGAGTGTCAAACATCAATTAACTCTTGTATGTCACACTTGGGTAAATACACACCACACACAGGTTCCAATTGAATAGTAAAGTGAAAGTTCAAAACACAATAAAACCAACCAACAGCTTCATGTCATAAACATGACCACCTGCTGTATGGAGCTTCATGAGCAGATCTTGTCACACATCCTTCTGCCTCAGTGGATTATCTCCATCCCAGATTACTAAGTTACATTTGTCTTTTGCTATATTAAAAAGGAATAGCCTTGGAGATTATCTAAAGTAAGATTTTTTTCAGATGTGGACGAGTGCTCAATGGCAGGAATCTGTGGCCCACAAGAACAGTGTAAAAACACCCCAGGCTCTTACACTTGTACATATGCATGTGGGAATGGCCTTAAGAGGACTTCATCTGGTTCTTCTTGTGAAGGTGGGTTAATATTTCTCTTTAAGATACTATATTTTTATTTGTTTTTCTGATACTTTGCCATTTATTTTACTTTTTTCACTTATTTTTTGCTCCACAGACATTAATGAATGTGAGGATCAGACAGGAGTGTGTGATCAGACTTGCCTCAACTTGATTGGAGGATACAGATGTGACTGTCGCCGAGGCTTCAGACTCATCGGTCAGAGTCGTTGTGTAGGTCAGTAATTACACTTTAGTAACAATTTTTGTGGTTAAAACAAAATTGAAAAAGTCAGTCATTTCATTTATTTACCTATATATCCATCTAATAGCCCCCTTAAAGGGGGATTTAGGATTCAAGGATGCATTACTCACCCTTCCTCCTCTGTACCCTGTACTTCTCTACAATCAAGGTTTAATCAAATAACAAATTATGTATTCCTACAGACATTGATGAATGTTCAAAGTTCCGGTCACCTTGCAGCCATGGATGTGAAAACACAATAGGATCTTTTAGATGCACTTGTCCTGAGGGCTATTCCATCTTACGAAATGGCCGTTGTAAAGGTGAGTATCCGTCTTATTGTTTGAAAGCAAATAATTTTATGAAGATTATTCATGATATGTCGATTGGAAGGACTTGACAACCACTTGATGTAATGTTGCCTTCAAGTATTATTGAATATGTAAGTAACAAGCCATTGTCTTTTAACTGTTCATATGATTTTAGTAACTGAGTATTTTCTCAAGAATTCTGCATCCAAATCCAATAATTAACATGAATCTCAAATCTGGTTAGTTAAGTGAAGTCAAGGCTGTAACCACCATTTTAAAATTAGTTTGTTTCATATTATATCATTACAAAAACATGGAGCCTGATTCTGACCTCAGTTTGCGTTGAAGCGACATTTCAATTCTTACAAGTGCAGGACAAACCCTTCAAAATCACTTCACAATGAGAAGAGCAAACACCCACAACTCAATTCCTCATATTAATGCATGATTGGATATACAGAGAGAGTATTTGCCCATAATAACTAGGCCGAGGGAAACTCTTTTGCAGAATCTCAGTATCAGTCTCATCTTTTGAAATGTTTTCAATAGTATTGAAATAGTTCCTTTATCTAGATAGTATTGCGCTATATTTTATACATTTCTGCATAAATACATTTTTGCAAATATAATTTTTCTTCATCCTGAAGACATTGATGAATGCAAGACCTTACAACATAACTGTATGGAGGAACAAGAGTGTCAGAACACAGAAGGCTCTTACAACTGCATCACCCATTGTCCTCCCGGCCTTATACAAGATACCAATGTTACTTGCACTGGTAAGTTTATTCTGTTGATAACAGTAATTATATTCAGAATTCTCTAACTTTAATCAGGAAACTGATGCAAATGCAAATTTCTTCAATTGAATTCATAGTCCTAGGTGACAAAACCTTACTGTAATTCTTTCAATTTTAAGACGAGCAAATTTTGCAACTTATACATTTTTTTTTTTTTTCATGTCTTACCTCGGTATGACTATGTACATGTTTGATACAGATATTGATGAATGTGAAGAGAGATTGTCAGGCTGCCACTACAGTCAGATCTGCACCAACACCTGGGGATCTTATGTTTGTTCCTGCTCTCAAGGCTTTAGATCTGCAGGTCCTGGCCAGCCATGTTTAGGTATGGGATTCACTGATTCTTTTACTTTTCTGGAATTATAAATTGTCTATTAATTCTTTTTAAAGAAATAGTAAACATTATTTACTATGCATGTTTTGATATAAAGAAACAGGCATTTCTTTGGAACTTATTATAGTAATCAATTTATGTAAGGGATGAAATTATTTATGAAATATTTATGAAATATTTTATATATATATATATATATATATATATATATATATATATATATATATATATATATATATATATATATATATATATATATATATATATATATATATATATTAATGTATGCCACATATGAATTTTTTTCTGTATTGTATATCCTTACTATGCAGTAGTGTCTTGAATAGTGTGTGACCAAATAGCTCAATATATGAATAACACGAGCTCCAAAATATTGAACCAAAAATGATCTAGTAGTGGAAGCAGCTTTCAAATAACACAATCCACAGACCTTGATTAATGAAATTTAATGAGAAATTAAGTTATCTGAGTGAAAATCAAGTAATGTGGACCACATCATTGTGTCACTGTTGTGCTCAACTGCAGTAACTAGCATCCAAAAACATTGAAATATTCCTCCCAGTATAATCAAAGTTACTATCTTTATGTACATTGCCATATTTGATGGCTACTTTGGAACATTTGTTTTACTTAAAATTACCGTAAAAAATACTCGGTTACAACTGTGTTCCTAAGGACAACAAGGGGCAATACCTCCTGTTTGATATTGTCCATCCCTCTTTTAGTTGAGCAGTTAAGACAAGCCATTTAGGGTTCGGAAAACTCCTTCCCCTCTGCATCTTGTCATTTCGTAAGAAAGAATATGTTGGAGGAGCTTGAGCTTCCCAGACTCATTGCTCCATCCCTTTTGGTCACCATTTACAAGCCACAGAGAATGCACACTTATGTATATATAAAAGGGATTCGTAAGTTCCCGTTTGCATTTTCTGGAAAACTGGACCAGAACTACTATATGTAACATGGAACTTGCATACTGTTTACATGTTCAAGTATTTGTTTTAATACTGGCATTTGCAACATATCTGATTGCAAATTGGAAGATTTACAGGTTTTATTTGTATATGTTTCCATATATCTATGATGGAAATGGATTTCCAAATTTATGGTCCGTAAATTTTGACCAGGATTTTGGTTTAAGAGGTTTTTGCCATTTTACTAATTAACTTTTAGTCCCACAGGAAAAATAAATAGAGGCAAAAAATTGTTAAGCTTGGCATGTTATATCTAACACTCATAACTATTTAAATTGTTTTAAATACTCTTATATAACTTTAAAGAAAGAGAACATTTTGTGACACAAATGTTCAATTTTCTTGGTGACTTACATTCCAATATCACTTTCTTATAGCTCTTAGTAGTCGGCTTTTCCTGCTCTTTATTTACTATTCTATACATTTTTATCATAAACCTCATACTTTTCGAGTTATTATATTATAAAAGACATAATTTCTGGCTAAAATTTTGATTCTTGGACATGGTGAACATTATTCTGGACTCAGTTTACTGATCACTAGAAATATAAATCTCTTGGTTATCTTATAAAACCAATGGAAATGAGTAATTTCACTTCTCTTTTCACTCACTCTTTAATATGTGCTGACTAAGCTGCTTCACAGGCTGGATTTGTCTTTCTGAAAGATGCAGAATTAGGTATGGTGTCCTATATTTTCCATCGGCATTTCAGTCTGCCTCATTTTATGTTTTATTTGTTATAATTATAGTGTTTTTTCTTTTTTTGTGTCTCAACCTGCAATGAGGTGTCATGGGTTTATTGTCATTGTGTTTCTTGGAAATTGTTGTAGTTTTTGTTGATTGGGTAGCAAATGGCAACTAATTTCATCTCAGTTGTAAGCAATCCCAGTTGTACGGTTCCTCAGAATTCCTGCAATCTTATATCAGTCCTATGAGTCCTTGGTGATATGTTGTATATCTTGATTGGTTGTTCAAGTACTTCTGAAAAATGTTTGAAGTGATGGCTCCTTCAGCACTAATCTTGATCCTGGTGGAGGCAGCCCCGGCTTGTGATAATACTTGGTCTCATTATTTACACTGGTTTTATGATACTCGCTTACTGTTATCTAACCTGCAGTGAAACATCAGCTGTTTGTTGGTTCACCTTAGATAAGCCTTTTATTGTATATGAGGAATGTTGTTATCAGAATCATCCTATTCTTTTCTTGGCTGCTCTCTTGTAAGTTGTCATGTTTTACCTGTGATTTCTTGCGATTTAACTGATCAATGTGTAGACCTATTTGAACACATTGATGATAAGATTATAAAGCTTTTCTTTGTGTGTCTTTGTGGGTTTGCATGTTGGCTGTTGGTGGTGATAGATGTGAACGAGTGCTTGGCTTCCCCATCTCCATGTAGCTACCAGTGCCACAACCTGCGAGGAACATATCAGTGTGTGTGTGCTCCAGGACAACAAAGACTTCCAGATGGGAAATCATGCATTGGTGGGAATTTTTATTTTGTTTTTTGGTAGTGTGAGATTAATATATTGTTATCTTAAAATACCATGACAGACTTGGAAATCAGAAAATATCTGCTGTTGAAGATGACCAAGTTCTATAAGTACAAAATCTTGTAAAATGTTTCTCACTAAACAAAAAGACTTATACATCTATATCATAACTAAACAGACAGCTCTCGACATCTTAGAAAATTCATAATGCATAATAGCACTTGAGTACCTTGCTGGTGGCACTGCATGTTGCAGGGCTTCAGTATGTAGAGGAACCTCGCACTCGTCCACTCTTCCCACATCGTCGTCCCAGACCTGCCTCTCCTGGCTACCCAACCTCTGAGTTCCAAGAAAAACTGCTTCAAAAACTCTACCTCCAGAATAGCTGCCCAGCAGGCTTTGAATATATTAATGAAGAGTGCAAAGGTATGGGACTGCTAACTCTGGACAAGGCCAACATTTGTGTTTTATTGTACCAAGTAATATTACCATGGCACCTGCCTTTATAACTAGTGTTATATGCAAAATTTTATAGAAATTAGGAGAAAGAAAGCGATCAATTTTTTGTAGCAAAACAGAATACTGTAATAACACTAGGGCAGTTTACATTTAGAAGAACGTTGTCATGTTTTCCGTTTTTATTCTAATGATGAATCATAAAGATACTGCAAGAAAGAGAAGATTGGATGGGAACCTATCCCTGTAAAATACCCTTAATGTATTAAAGTATCTCATAAAAATTTAATATAGTCTTCGGGAAAATATGAAGTGTGAAATCTGAAGTGGAATAAAATTGAGGTTGAGATGGATCCAAATAGAAAAATATAGTATTTAAATAGATGAACATGATTAGACTAGAACCAGCCGGGCATAACAAAATTTCTCTATATTTCTCATATTCCTTGTACTCATTTTGCACGACTGACCTGCCGTGCTGTTCTTGGGCGGAGTGAACTTTTCTCTGGGGGGCTTAGGGGCTAAGTGAGAGGAGTGTGTGTGTGTATGTGTACATGGGTGTGTGTATGAGTGCCTTGTCTTGGCTACCCTGCTTTAAGGGAATAACAACTTGGTATATAGATAGATTATGATTATTATTACTATTATTATTATTATTATATTATTAATATTATTACTACTTTTATTATTATTATTGTTGTGGTGGTGGGGCTACAAGGATTCCACCACCGTAATACCTGTGGTTCGTAAAAGGTGACAGAAAGGACGGAGCGAGGGGTCTGGGAAGCCCCTCCTTAGTATTCTCTCCTACAAAGACAAGGCACAGAGGGGGAGGGAAGAGTAATGTCTCCATGAACCCTGGTGTGCCTTGTCTTGGCTATCCCCCTTTAGAAGGATAACAGCCTGGTATATAGATGGGTAGATAGATTATTATTATTATCAGCTCTGTGGTGGGAGCTACAAGAATTCTACCACTGTAATCCCTGCAGTTCATAAAAGGCGACAAAAGGGACGTAGCGAGGGGTCTGGGAAGCCCTCCTCTATATAATCTCCTACAAAAAGATGTGGTACTGAAGGAGAGGGGAGAATAATGATCAAATAGATTGATTGGCTTGTGAATGGTATAGAATTGAGAACACCTTTTATGATTTAGAAAAGGAAGCTTTCATGTTTGTGTAATTCTCCAATAGACATTGACGAATGTCGGCTGCCTGACCGATGCCAGCACCAATGTCACAACACCTACGGCAGCTTTATTTGTCTTTGTCCCCCGGGATACCGGCTCAACCACAACCAACGCACCTGTGATGGTGAGCATTACTTTATAGTTCTTTTTATATAATGCAATTTTACTTTCCATATACACTTAGTTGATATTAGACAACTTGAACTTAATCGTAGTAGAACATTGAGCATGATAAATGTTACAGGAGAGTTCAGTGTTAATAAGTTTTGCACAAAATATATTATTATTTATCCCCTGAATACCACCAAAATTTAACAAGTTAACTGCTTGAAAGGACCTTCTATATGACATCATCTCTCTCCATGTTTTTGTAGACATTGATGAATGTTTGGAGCAGTCTGTCAAGTGTGGGACAGAGGAGATATGTTTCAACCAGAGGGGATCTTACCGCTGTGTGGCCATGCGTTGTCCTCCGGGTTACCAGCGTGACCAGCCTTCTGGGTAGCATACCTTTGGATTTGTCATTAATTATATGATTTTTTTTAATATGAATAAATGTAACATGTTGGTTGCAAATATTTTTGTGTGTAGAGAGAATGTAGTACTTTTGAGGAGATAAATGAAAGTTCTGATTTCCTTTTCATAATTATGAATCCACTGAAGCCTTGGACTTAACAGTATAGTAATACAGTTATGGTGTATAGAATTAAAAATAATGTTTTGTACTCATTCTGATATTTAGGGAAACATCCATTAGTAAAATCCATTTAGAAAAATATATTCAACTTCAAATGAATATGAAATAGTAATTGTAAGTGTTTTAACCCTTCCCATTGTGTGTGCTCCAGCTCTTGCATCTTGGATTGTCGTCGCGGTGGTGCCAGTTGTCCTCCTGGTGTGAATTATGCCCACATTTTAGCCTTCAAGACTGCTTCCCTACCAGCTGGCATTAAGGCCAATCAGGATCTAGTGAGACTGATGGCCTATGATCAGATGGGGAAGTTGGTGCCTCAAACTCTCTTCACCATCATCGAAAACGAGACAGGTATTTCAACAAGCTCCATAAATCCAGTCACTTACTTTCGTCTACATTTTGAGTTTCAGTAGATTTGTTTATATAGTAAGTTATTTTTTTTATATCAAGATTGATGTATGCCATGGAATTGGATAGTGTAGTCATGTATTACAGAGATGAGTGGAGGTAAAGGATATTTATTGGGTTGGTCCACCCTAGATTCTTAGACACAGATGGATACTTGCAAGTTTTTCTGCTACAAACAGTGTATTATTAAAGGAAAGTTTGTGTCATTTCAACATGAGTAAGTTTTGCTTAGAAAATCATTAATTTATTAGTAAACAAAGATGACTTGCAATATTCTAGAAACTACTGCATATTTTGTAATGTCTGCAGGAGTGCGATTCACAATTCGTATCAAGAATGGGAGAGGAATATTGCGTACTCTACAACCCCTTGCAGCAGGACGGGAGTACAGGTAAGTTTCTGAATTATATTAAGTTTTCATTAGTATGTATATCATCATGTATCTGTAATACATCTACTAATGTCAAATATTTACTTTGATGCATGGCTACAGTTCATCCATAGTTCAACTTTAACAAAAAATACATGTATGAAAATTGAAGCAATGATACAGTGTTAGATGTAACATTTTTGAAAAGATCATCAATGCCCTATTTCTAACTCTTGATTATTTTCATCAGGATGATTGTAGAGGCAGTGTCTTATGACGAAAGGAAACACTTCATCAAGTACTCCACAAGGTTCATCATTTTCTTACATATATCAGAATATCCATACTAGACGATGGGATTCCAGACACCTTACCTTAAAAAAGTATCGTGAATGGAATGTGTATTTATTTTTGATATAATTTGCCAATACATCAGCCCTGCAAGTAGAACATTGTGAAAAAAGAACATGAAAAAATAGACACCTTTAAGTGACCCTTAGAGTAGTTTGAAAAATTCTTCTACCTTCTTCTCTATTTATTTTCTTCTCGTTGAGTTAGTTCTTACTCTTCATTTGAAAGGAGACTAAAACATTAAACTAAGTTTCAAGCTTTAAAGTTAGAATATTAATATAATTATTAGGTAGTTCATAGTATATTTTAAGGTAGAAGTAATAAATGTAGTAATATTAGAAGTAAGATTGTTTTTTTTCAAAGTTGTAAACACCTAACAGTTTGTATGTTAATTTTGTGATTTTTGTCTCAACTCTAGGTCATTTATTCAAGAAAACATGACAATTGGAAGAAGAGACACTTTTCTTAAAAACCCTGATCTGAGAATGATTCTTGCCAACACACACGTATCTCTATCTATTTTTTTTCTAACCCTGACATGAAAATTATTCGTCGCCCAACTGCCTCACTGCCGTCTGCGTAGTGGTAGCTGGGAAATTGATCTGTTATCTATTTAATTCATCACGATAATATTTTATTTATCTCTTTCATCTATATATCCATCTATATACCAAGCTGTTATCCACCTAAGGGGGGATAATCATATTAGTAGTAGTAGTGTTACCGTGTATGTTATTCGCCACCGTCTGGAGGATCACGCGCTGGACTCGTGATCGTCGGTCATTACCCTCCCCGAAAGAGCTCATAGAGACGGAATCTATGGGTAGGCTGAGATCCCTCACACATCACACACACCCATCCCCTTGCTCAAGAGAGACATTAACCGCTCCCTGTTAGGGCAAAATCCTTAGCGACCTGAGCAGGGTTGAACCCACTCTTTGCCAGGTGAGTCGTTAACCACTGACTCACGGGAGCGGTGTGTGTGTGTGTAAATGTGGACAACATTTCTTTTAATGTCTCAAGTAAATAAACTCATATGGTTTCCTAAGACTAAAGATGTAACCATTATTGACATATGTATTGCTTTATTGTATGTATATATCTTTCCAAGCCTTAATTAGGCTCTGCGTCGAAACCTGTTGAGCTTGTCGAAAATACCGCTGTGATAGTGTGCCAGTTATATATATGTGTGTGTGTGTGTATATATATATATATATATATATATATATATATATATATATATATATATATATATATATATATATATATATATAATGTGTGTGTGTGACGAACAGCCTATTAAACATCTTGCCCAGTGTTCGCTGTGGATGAAAGAAAAAAAAATGTGGTTTATTCACAGAATCGTTCAAGTGAAAGCACAAACCCGTCTGAGGGTTCAAAAAATCTTTGCGTATGTGACTCGGGTTGCAGTGAAAGGCGGGCTGTATGATGACTTATACGCTGTGAATTAGACTATTGCGTTGGCGACTAGTAGCTTTTTGAGATTAGCGTCCGTTTGTGTGCAAAACGGGCACATCATTGCTCGATTAAATCATTAGCAAGAAGTTAATGCAGTTACCCAGGGACCGAAGAAACAGACAAATGGACGGGACAGACAGACAGTTAGGAACAAGATAAAGGGGTTGAGGTTAAGGTGTAGTGATGAGACAAGGCTGCCAGGTAAGGAGGCGGCAGTTTACATGATGGTCCCGCATACCACCTGCATCACTGCCACGTGGAGGGAAGGCACTGGCCAGAAGATTAGCGTCTGGAAGAAAGTGGGGTCTGGCCTTCATGTCTGACTACATTCAGCCATTATTGATTGTACTTAAGTTTCCTGCCATCTCCTTTTTTTGTGGACTAGAACCTCGGGTAAGTGGAGCACGTAGTTAAGTAAGTAGTGGCAGTGTGCAATTTGTTTTACATAATCTAATACCTAGAATTATGCAAGTAAGGTTTCCAAGAAAGTAGTGCCATATTTGGCTTCCATTCTCCTTGGAGGCTTGCGAGTACAGACACTAACATTCCTGTTGTTGCCAGCTAGTGAAGAAATTCCTTATTCAGGCGAGGGAGTGGCGATGGGCATCATCATATAGTCAAGAGGTTAAAGGGAGATTAGAAATTTACATTACATCAAACATTGAATCAACTTTTTCGTGCACTCCTCTCCACCGAAAAAAAGAAGAAGAAGATATATGAACCCAATAGAGGGAGAGTATGCGTGACGGAAGGTGGCCTCGTGACCGTTGCTGCGCCAAGCAAACCATGTCAGGTCGACAGTAACTGCTCGTTTAAGCGGAATAATGGGTAGAAAGTAATGTGGTAAGCCTCCCACACCATGTTTATAATTTTACATCCCGTAAGGGCCAGCGGGGACCGGCCGGTTCTGTGGTACAGTGCTCGACTCGTGGTCAATAGGTTACGAGTTCGATCCTGGTTCACAAAATCATGGCAACTTCTTATTGAGAGGGGTAGAGCTCTCTCGTTAACCCTAGTAGAATTATATGGGCTATAGCTGCCTAGCTTTTTTTTTTTTTTCGGGGGGTGTCGTTTGATAATTTTCGTAAGTGACAGCACATAAATAGGAAGGAACTGGTTGTTAGCAAATAGGGTAGTTGATGTTTGGAATAAACTTAGTTATGAGGTCGTCAGCGCAGAGTCGATAGCAAGTTTTAAGAGAAGATTGGATAAAGTTATTAATGGGGATGCCAGGTGGAGTTAGTCTTTAGTGATAGATTAATGTAACTACCACGTGTTGGCCGCCAGGTTTCTTATGCTCTTATATAAAGAACACGTTGTTAACTTATTCCTGGCTCCGAGTTGCCTGAACCTGGTGTACGGACCCATCTTCAGTTGTATGTATGTACGTACGTAAATATATTTACGTACATACATACATACAACTCCTGAAGTATACACACACTGGAGAACATTCATCTAGGCTCCCAGGTGACGACTCTCATTCTCATTCTCCAAGGACAAGCAGAATGTGGCTGTATTCTTCTCGTATACGGTCCAGCACATCACCGCGGCACACGTAGTACTTTATGAAGGGTACGTTGGCAATGTTATCATCTTTTTTTTCTGTATCGCATCGTACGCAGGCTACTACTTACGAACATATAGTTGATACAGTAATTGAAGTCTAAGTGCACTTGCTCAGCATATGCAATTTCT
Source organism: Cancer borealis (assembly GCA_036785275.1). NCBI lineage: Eukaryota > Metazoa > Arthropoda > Malacostraca > Decapoda > Cancridae > Cancer > Cancer borealis. Next base: position 18,379 of record JAXIVD010000613.1, on the reverse strand, counting down.
CCCTATCATTTTGTCCACTTTGGAATCTGGATCACAGAATGTTTTCATGCACAAAACATTTGCTTCGCTGTTGGATATCGAATGAAGGATTTGCTTGACACGGTAGGCGTTACGTTGCTTTATCACGCACATTTATTGAACTACAGCACTGAAGTTTATAGTTTACAAAATGTACTGAAATGGAAGCTTTAATTCAAAGAAGAGCCATAATAATGGTCATAATAATCCACGCAACATATATGAATCAAGAATGTACTTCTGAGGCTTCTAGCGAAGTAGATCGCGACATTGGAATTGTGTGTGTACTATGTGTGTGTGTGTGTGTGTGTGTGTACAATATCGGTTGTCCTGAGGAGTTCTACGCCTCCCACCCCGACCCCTCCCCCCACTCCAGCGTATCACTTAAATAGCCATAAACCTTGTTATAAGTATATTCATATATAGCTAAAAATAGCCACCTTAGATCAGCTGCATGAGCAGTACGCGGAAGCCCTGGGGTCATCTCACCACTCACATTCAGAGTGTTTTATTCTTTGTCATGGGGACTTTCACTCCCCGTAATAATCACACATTATACATGAAAAAAAAAAAAATTCAACTTTTCTTTCGCAATTGCATATCTGTTATGTTGATAGACGTTAACGCTTATTGATAGCGTGTCAGTTTTTGTGTATAATGAATGCATAATAATTTCGAATACATGTATGGCATTCTCGAGAAGAGAGAGAGACAAGCTGGGGATGAGCGTACACGCGCTCCAGCGGCCAGTCACCGCCAGTGTTCCCGTGAACGTGGTAGGGGAAGGGTGTGTGCGTATTTATCTCGCCGTGTTTATATCGTGTGTCTACTCTTTGTATTTGCAGACCATCAGAAAGATACAGTCGATTCCCAATGGTCGTAAATGTAACCTGGACATTGAAGAGAAACATTAAACCATCATAAGCCTTCCTTATCCTGATTTTGGCAGAGACTTCTTAAAATCTGGAGTCCGTGAAGGCTTTTTAGGATGACATGAAACTAGATCACGTCCTTCTTTCTTGATTCTGAGGAAATAGTTACAAGTGTGATGCATCTCACGCTATGAGAGTGAACCAGCGGTCAAGATGATAATCGTGGACATGGTTGCAGGTGTCAAGTCACTAAGGTTAGTCAACTATGCACATCTTAGCTGCAAACCCACCTTCATACTCACAGGTAATGAAGGTCTTCTATTAATATGAAGGATTGCATACAATAGGCTTCCATTTGGGTGTATCCTAAGGGTGCAGGGAGCTGTGTGGGTGTGTGTCTGGTGCACTCAAGCCTGGGAGGGAGCAAAAATGCTACCAAGAACAGGCTATTCTTCTGGGAATGTGATTCAGGCCACCTCGGCCATCCAAAGAAAAAATACAAGGCCGCGACCCACATAGCTTTCAGCATCCAAATAGACAATAACAACGTTTGTTTATTTTTTTCCCTTTCATATTGATGTTTCGTCTTAGTAAGGGGTAAACATACAAAAACATTTGTTCCGTTCGAACGCATCCCCTGACTATTTCATTCACCGCGCTTGGCCACAGGATGAATGAACGAAATATTTCTCAAATCATCGTGTGCCTCCTGCCTGTTGTCGGCGTTGAGGGAGGCTGGTGTGTGGCCTCCACCTAGGAGGCACACACCGAGTACATCATGTCGCCGTGGTCCCGCCCTTGAGAAGTTTTTGGAAGAACTGGTCCCACCACTAATGATCCTTGATGCACAATTTCTTAAATCTACAATGGAGAGAGAGAAAAAAAAGACTAGTGCCGCATGAACTGTGACTAACATGGTGTGTTGCATTCAGTGTGTGCCTGTGTTCACTCTTCACAGTTTTATTGTTGATATAAGTTTTATGATACACAACTGGAAACCTGAAGTGTATGTATAATGAAGTTCTAATTTTAAATTTCACTTTCAAAGTTATGTTCTGGTGACGCAAATCTGGGATATTTATTATCTGAATTGATTTGGATATGTGTTAAACTTACCTTCGCCTTGTGTCAATGTGCCACAATTACCTTCAGTGTTACCAATATCGGCGATTACGACTGAGCTCTTATTTTGCATCACGTGAGCCTGCTTGTGAAGGAATCGTGCAGGCGTGTTAAAGATTTTTAAAGCTCTGCAAGCTAGAGAGCCAAGCCTTGCAGGATTAAAGGGTGTTGTGGTGGGGGACTAATCCAGACGCTACTTAAAACACTTCCTTTCCTACCACAAAACGAATATGTGGCATGTATTACCACAACAATAAGAAAAAAAAGTTTCGTGGTAATGATGCGACTTATTTTTAGTCAATGTACACACGTATACACTATGAACCTTTATGATTTGTTGTGTAGCTAGTAAGAATAATTTGCATTGCTTTTTTGTTAATACTTTCGTTTAAAAAAAAATCAAGCTTCAGTTTGTTTTCAGGTGTATGGTAGAGCAGTGGTAGGAATTACAACTCTGATCTGTGCGATGAAAGGGTGGACGTTCGAGCGTCATATTGTAGGATAGGTAGCACTTTATATAATAGTAGCCCCAGGAAGGCAACATTACGTTCTTTGTCCAGTTCAAACCATTTAATTTCGTCTAAATGATGTCGAAAAGTAAATATGAGCGTTTTGTTAAATTTTGTGACATTTGAAGTTTGAGTTCCTTATATATATATATATATATATATATATATATATATATATATATATATATATATATATATATATATATATATACACGTGTACAACTCACCTATTCACTTATATGAGAGACAGCATAAAAAAAAAAAAAAAATTTGAGTAGATAAATACATAACAAAGTATACAATCATGTTTTTATGAAAATCCGTCTTTTTCTCTATTCGTGAGAAAAATATAGTTCCGGGAGAGGGATTCCCAGCTCTCCGTCCTCTATTCCCGCCTGTCATCCATCTTTTTACAACACATCGGGAAACACACAGCAATAGGACACGTCTCAAAGGACATTTATGTGTGCGTGATTGCTTTGTCCTGGCAACACTGTATAAGAACTGTTGACAGCCCAGCGCGCGTAATACATTGACTCCTGAAAAGTGCAGTGCCTTCTATCTAGCTTTTTCCAGTAACTTGATCAGGCCCCCCTCCCCTCCCCTCCCCCTTCTCTCTCTCTCTCTCTCTCTCTCTCTCTCTCTCTCTCTCTCTCTCTCTCTCTCTCTCTCTCTCTCTCTCTCTCTCTCTCTCTCTGTATGTGTGTAAATTTCGAACACGATTTTCATTGTTTCAGATATGAGAAGTACAGAAGTCGTTCACTAGTGAGTCAAACAGCAAGAAACATACAGATTTACAGTTTGAGCGCAATAAACACGGCGTAATAAGCATGATAAGGTAGACGGTCCACCAGGTTGCGTAGCGACACCACTTTTTCATGTCGAGGAAAGACAGACTATAATATCCCGCTGCCGCCATTGCCTTGACAGCATGTCGAGGCGGGAAATTTTTAATATTTGTTGCGGAACTCCACTGGCAGTCAACACAAAACATAACTGTCATTTTCTTGTAGACAGGCTTTTGTAGTTTGGTGTGTTAAGAGTCTGGATGCTCTCAAGCTGCTTTGTCTCTCCCCCACAACACTAAATTTGGGTAGGAGCCATGATGTGTTGAGAAAAGTCGAACAGTCAGCTAGGAAAACTTCGTCTGAAATTGTGTGTGTGTGTGTGTGTGTGTGTGTGTGTGTGTGTGTGTGTGTGTGTGTGAGAGAGAGACGTTGGCGATGCTATACTTTTTATGTAGTTCGTATTTTTACATCCTCAAAACGAACGATCAACAAGCCACACTAAGAAAGAAAAAAAAACTTAATCCAAATATCATCACATTCCTCAGAGGAAAGCCAAGTAAACGTGTAGATCTATAGATGCATGAAATAAAATGTTTTAAAACTAAACAACTCTAGAACACAGGAAATAGAGAGAGAGAGGGTGTGAGATATATAGTGACTTACTTACATACATACATACATACATGCGAGTGTAGAACTATTGGGAAGGGGGGGGATGAGTTAATGAATGCATGGACCAAAATTCAGTGAACGCAATATCCCATACACTCCCCAGTTTCCCCCGCTCCCCAGCCCTCCCCCAGCATTTCGTATAAAAGCGACGTCCTGCGGGTATCCCAGGAACCGGGTTAGGCAGATCAGTGGTGAGAGTGGCGTCACTTGGGCAGGAACGGGTAGGAGACGGGTGAACCTGTGCTGAAAAAGAGAACCGATGTATTGTTATGGTGTGATGAGAACCGGTGGATTGTTATGGTGTGAATAGAACCGATGGATTGTTATGGTGTGAAGAGAACCGATGGAGTGTTATGGTGTGAAGAGAACCGATGGATTGTTATGGTGTGAAGAGAACCGATGGATTGTTATGGTGTGAATAGAACCGATGGATTGTTATGGTGTGAAGAGAACCGATGGATTGTTATGGTGTGCAGAGAACCGATGGATTGTTATGGTGTGCAGAGAACCGATGGATTGTTATGGTGTGAAGAGAACCGATGTATTGTTATGGTGTGAAGAGAACCGATGGATTGTTATGGTGTGAAGAGAACCGATGGATTGTTATGGTGTGATGAGAACCGATGGATTGTTATGGTGTGATGAGAACCGATGGATTGTTATGGTGTGAAAAAGAACCGATGGAAAGTGGTATGGTGTGGAAAACCGTATAGCGTTCTTTATACACACACACACACACACACACACACACACACACACACACACACACACACACACACACACACATTTTTATCTCCGCCAACCAGCCAGCACCAACGTACCTTATCTATCCTTGCTTGTAAAGAGTGAAGCATCCTGTCTAATGTTGGTGATGTGTGACGCCCACTGATAAGCCCGTGGGAGAGGAAGGTGTTTAGTGAACGGACTGGACAAACTGCGGCTACTGTAGTATTATAGAGGCTGCAAATGGTGAAGGTGGTGGAAAGGACAGTGTGAAAGAGTATTGAGCGATTCAAATTTCCCAGTATCACCTTCACAAGCTGTTCCCAGAAGGTGTGCGTGTCTATGTGCGTGTGTGTGTGTGCGCGCGTGTGTGTGCAATTTTTAAGGTGAAATGGAACATGTACACATCTGGTTAATGTTGTATAATGATTTGATGCGTATGTCACTAACAAACAAACACACACACACACACACACACACACACACACACACACACACACACACACACACACACACACACACACACTCATGTGCAACAGGTCACCGCCGTTGTGACTCGCCTGAGGTGTGGTTGTGGCGTGATGGTGGTGGATTATGCCACTATTGTGTGTGTTCCATTTTCCTTGGCGATTACATGTCTGTGCTCTACATCACGTGCATTTTTGGTGTGTTAGTGTATTTATATATGTGTGTGTGTGTGTGCAATGTTTAAGTTGTCATCATCATCATTACTGCTTCTATTAGTTTTTGTTGTTTGAGTAATTTTAGTAATAGCAGCTTGGGACATATTTTTAGTCTTTATTGCATGATCGTCGTTTAGTATTGGTGTTAAACCTTTCTCACTAATAATTCCCATCACGGTTATTGCGACACAGTTAAATGCAATGCGTGTCTGTTTCTGAAACAATTATACGTCGAAGTGGTTGTTATTCGAAAAAGGGGTTTATGAGGTGTGCAGCCACTTGAGAGTAAGCATACACACACACACACACACACACACACACACACACACACACACACACACACACAGCTCTATATCCTTCATGCCCCAAAATGTGTTCATATTACTCGTTTTTTCTGCATAAAGGAAAGCTGTAGAAATATAATTTGCGGCTTCGTAGAACATCTAGGAAAACAAGTGCAAATGGCGTTGAATTGTAAGAACGTTTTCCTGAGTTTTCCATTTTAATTATGTCAGTAACAAAGTGTTCACAATGCCACTGGAATTAATTTAATGAAACTAAAATTAACTTAATGAAGAAACAATGACGTGTCACTGAGAGTAATATGTAATCGTTTGTATCCTGTTTGTGTATATCTTTCTGTTGTTTAATGAGTAAGTCATTCATTGACTGGTATATCTGGGTATATGTTCAGTCCTGAGATGCAAGTGGTCGAGTTTGACATGTCAGTACTGTGCCACCTCGATCTACGTAGAGGCGAGAGCATCGTGCGTGAAATAGAATATGTTGTATTTCCCCGCGAGGCACGTGACGCTCAGTGCAGAGAACCGCAGATTCATGTTTCGGTGGGTGGCTGCATTATTTGTGCAAGATGTTGGCGAGGAAACATTATCTATCCTTTTTTAGGAGTGTCTTACATCACGCTATGAGGACGTGCTGAGTTTGGTATGCCTCGTTCGTATACTCACACTACTAGGAAACGTTTGGCATCCAGAAGGTGCGGTAAAGTCTGCATGTTAGTTAATCACTTCTCCACGTGTCTGAAAGTAAAAATAAAATACATTGTTATACGGCATTCGTAGAAATCATGGTATGCTTAAATCAGTCCTTTCCGACTTACAGGACATAATTTGTATTGGGTACGCAAGGTCTGTTTAGAAAGTCTGTGCATCGGGTGTGGAGAGGCAGGGCAGCTACTGTATCAACTCTTGACGTCATGGTCTCAAGCTTAGACAAGGTCGTCTAGTAGAGGAAGCATGAGTTCGGTAGTTGGTAAAGTGGCCGCCGCTACAGTACAAGTTGAGGCTACTCTCCGGGACTGCTTGGGTTAAGTGTGTCTACTTGCCGCAGCTTAGCGTCACACAGGTGAATAGTACTCGTTAAGGAATTAACATGTGGTTCTCACCTAATTTTATTCTGATAAATATTAACACATTTTTGTAACATGCTGAGCACCACTATTAATTTAAAAAAAAAAAAAAAAAAAAAAAAAAAAAAAAAAAAAAAAAATATATATATATATATATATATATATATATATATATATATATATATATATATATATATATATATATATATATATAAATTCGTTAGTGTACGTATATTTTGTACATGAGAACCGTGTACGCCGTTGATTGTAACACAAACTCCATAATTGGTGAAGGGTCTGCATAATATATGAAGAATGGTTACGTCAACAGAGCTGCAGTATGAGTAACACATTACATATGATGTAATCGCAGAAAATTGGCGTTGACTTCACTTCCACCACTGCTTTGTGGGTGGAGTTCTTCGTGCCCGTACTGGTCTGTGCATCACCACTACGTCTGGGCTTCAATGGGGATGAACTCCACTGGTGTTAGATAATCGGGATTGTAACCACGATCAATTTCACAACAAAAGGAGCTACAGCGGAGAAGCCTGTTTGTTGCACAGCATAACTTATAATCTTTTGGTGGTGTTATGCTTTCACATTTACATTTTGGTTGAAGTTTTCATTCATAAAACTTCTATTGTTTGATTGTCTTTTTTTTAATGATTCCTCCACACACGTCGAGTATTTAGGACAAGTACCGTGCAGCAGCCTTGGAGGTCAGCAGTGCGTCCCGAAGCCCCCGAGCGTGGAGAGGCCGTGCTGTCGAGATGACTCACTCCCGCTTGTTTCAAAATAACTCCCAACGTACCGCACTTATCCAACAAACTTACCTCGTATGAAACCATCTTAATGTGTTAGTAGTAAAGTTTTTGGACATGATGTGTCGCTCCTAACAAGCTAGAACAATGTGTAATGAAGACGGATGGCAAGCAAGACATTATCACATGATGTATAACTTAAAACAGACAAAACCGGTTCCAGTCTCCTCAATCTAACACCTGTCACTAACCTTATTGAGGAGGTGTTAATGAATCAATCAAAAAATAATGTTTATAGTTTCATTATGGTTTGTTATATATGAAAGCATCGCATTGCTACGTATGTACATGGTGTTAGCTGAAGTGGAGTTAAGAGGCTCTCTACTCCCTCTACTCCAGTGTACGTATATACATCTTTCTTGCCTCACTTGCCTCTTCTCGGTATTGCAATAACCGCCACTTCAGCCTACGTGCCTGCTTGCATTAGCTGTACCAGGCAGGCATTGCGCACACTTTCCTACTGCTTTTCTTTTCCTCCCTTCCCTTAGTGTTGATTTATACCAGTATTTGCACGGCGTGACCCTGCCTCCGCGCTTCAAAACACTGGAATAGACAGCTTTCCTTCACTATTTTTTTTTTTTTTTTTTTTTTTTCCTCACCTCACCCAGACATTCAAAGGGTAAAAAGTTGTCGGCTTATGAAAAGAACAAAGGTTAATCGCGCATTTCACTTCTTTTAAATTTTCTTTTTTTTTTTCGTTTTGTTTAACTAGAAATCCATGAATACTGACGAAATATTGGTAAACGTGACTCCAAAACGGGGTTATATTATACGTAGTACACATGTAAACAAAAAAAAGGAAGAAACTATATTAATTGAATACTAGACTAGATCATACATTATACTTGTCACTTTTTTTCTTTCTCATACTTGTTTCCGTAATTGTGAAAAAAAAACCGATTGTATATTAAGTTCACTGAATATTGATGCACGTGATGTGGGATTGGGGGTGAGTTATCATTTATAGAACATCACCACACAACCAGAACATCAAAACAGAATACGCTGAGGCAGGAACCACCTCACAGCTGCTGACCGCGCCGTATACATGCATCTAAACGGTTTAAATTGCTCCGTAAAATATCGAGAAGTTTCGTGCGGTGCTCATTAAATGTGTGGCTGTTTGTAGTACTGTGTGTGTGGAGAGAGAGAGAGAGAGAGAGAGAGAGAGAGAGAGAGAGAGAGAGAGAGAGAGAGAGAGAGAGAGAGAGAGAGAGAGTGTGTGTATTTTATCGCTGCAATAAACCATAAAATAAGAACGTGAATGTATTTATGTACGTATGTATGTATGGACGACGGCTACGTTATATACTTGTGTGCATTTGTTCATATTTCATCGTGTGTGTGTGTGTGTGTCAGACCATTGATCACCACAACCCCTGTGACCTACATCCTCAGGACTCCGCCCCCTCCCCCCCCAACACGCCTGCATTCCCGCTGTGGCCAAATTTCTACCTACACCCCTAACAAATGTCAGTACACACCCGGAAACTTGATATCAAAATACTTGTAGTGAGCTAAATGACCTCATCTGTTTGCTATGTTTATGTTCTTGTTCCTGCCGTACCGTAGTTGTAGTAATGTAGTATTGACGTTTTTTTTACCACGTTGAGTATATATGTTAAGGTTTAATTGTTTGGTTTATGTATGTTGTATTGAGTAGGAATGTTTGAAGTGAGTTGTGTGTGTGTGATGATTTAAGCTTTGAGACGAAGATTGTGAGAATTGATATTTATTCTTATATTCTAATTCTAATTCCATTTCACTATAGCTCAAAATAATGTGGGTCTCTTTATTTTTTCATTATTATTATTATATACCTTTTTTTTTTTTTACTTAAATCTCATGCTTTTTGAGTTATTAAGAAAAAAAAAAGATGATTTCACCTAAGAAGTCTAAGGGGTGGGAAACGTTTGTTAGATTAGGTTAGGTCATGAAAATTGGTACAAAAGGGGTTCTCGGGCAAGCTGATCACGAATATAGACTCAGTTTTCTAATTACTATAATATTAAATCCTATTCCGCCCTTGCTTGTTTAATACATTTTTCCATTCTTACGTTTATACTTACATTCCAATTCCATTTTACTATAACTCAAAAGAACGTGCGTCCCTTTCTCTTTCATTATACATGTCCTTCAAGACACTTGTAAGAATACACTGAATGCTGTCAGAGCGGATGTGTTACTTGTAAGGCTTCCAGTAACATCTTTGCAACATTAAACTCAGTTATTATTATCGGAAAAGTTATTAAAAAAAAAAAAAAAAAAAAAAAAAAAAAAACCATCGTATTATATCAATTTAAAACCTTATTAGTTTAAAATTGACGCCTCGTTAATTCTTGCCCAATGATTACGGATTTTATGAGGAAATTATATTGGAGTGTTGCAGTGTAGCCAGGTAGTGACTGTACGTTGTAGTGCATTGTTATACACGGGGGTCATTGGTAACTCGTGATGTAATGACCAAGAATTGTAGCTTCAAGGAATGTGCTATTCTTTACCATTTATTATTATTATTATTATTATATTTTCTATTGTTTCCACTTACATCCTTAATACTTAAATTTCATAGCGTGTGCGTCTCATTTTTTTTATATCAGTATTCATTCACCAGCGTGGCGTTTCATATTTCTCGGACAGTTTTGAAAGGTTAGTCAATGATTGAGGACAGTCTATTCATTGAACGTCGACGCTGCTCAAGCGGATGAACACTTACATCCTGCTTATGATGTAACAATCCTCGTTATGGAAGCCGCAGCTGTAGTGTTGAATCACCACCTTACCGTTACAGGATCGTTAAGGTGTACATTGGAAAGGAGTTGATTCAGCGCCTCGATTATTTTTGTTTACATGACCTTTGAACTTATGTCAGGATAGGAGACTGATATGCAGGAAGCCGCATTGTCTCAACTTCCTTTTTGTGTCTCTGTTAACTAACCAGCCGGAAGATTATGTGTCAGCGGATGATATTCGAACCCAGCCTAGTTCTACACTGTATTATATAATATTAATTACCTCATTTATATATATTTTTAATGCTATTCACTTATTTAGGTTGATATTAATTATTGCAGGTCATTATTAGGTTATGTTTATGCATTTACAGTTGTACAATAGCAAGTGTAAGAAAGTAATGCATGAAAGTCACTCAAACTCTCTTCCCATTCAACGACCAATCAGATAGGCTATTACAAAACACGGTTAGGCTCCAGATGTAAGCTTCGGTTCAACTCACTTTTTCATAGTTCGTCGCTCTTGCCACACACATACACACCCATGCATTTTTTTCTCTCTCTCTCTCTCTCTCTCTCTCTCTCTCTCTCTCTCTCTCTCTCTCTCTCTCTCTCTCTCTCTCTCTCTCTCTCTCTCTCTCTCTCTCTCTCTCTCTCTCTCTCTCATCAGCCCACCAAGGGATACAATCAGGGTGAGTGAGGGAGTGAAAGTCTCTCTCGTCTTCATACACAAGCGAAATGTACCTAACTTTACCTTCCCAGCCAGGCAGGTGTGGGGCCAAACGATCCTTGTATTATAGTATCTTATTTAGAGGGAAGAAAGAGTATATAAATCACTATTATACAATGTTGAGCTACCTGTAAACTCAATAGCGTGTATGTGTAGGGAGGAGGGTAAAGGGGGAACGTTATCCTTGGCCTCGTCCTATACAGTCAAGACTTTGAACTGTAACATCATCACGACACCAACCTTTGATCGCCTACGTGTGTAAACATGCCATTTAAGTGCTGAGGACGTGACACATTGACGCACACTCAGCACACGCCTCGTCGCCGCTACAAGGTAAAACATATAAACATCATCACACTGAGGATTTTTTGTGGTAGTCTGTGTTTTGTTTTCCGTGTTATTTTTGATGCTACCATTTTTAAAGCTGAGGATAAATCGGTGCGGGTCGTCGTGACTGTGCGTGGTGGTGGCGTTATCTTTGCCGTGAAGTGAACAGAGAGGGCGTGGAAAGCTATAGGTTTTGAAAGTTAGTATTCAGTGCAAAATATATTATTCTCCTCTACTCGTACCTACACAAAACATTTATACTGACATTTTAACCTTGCTTGTTTGTTCTCCCTTTCTCAGTGAGTTGAGTCGTTGTTATTTGTTTATTCATTTATTTATTTATTTATTTATCGTTATGATATTGTCCTTTTCATTTTCAATTCCTGGATGGATTGTATTGTTATTCTTTGGTATTGGTCGGATCGCGGACGGAAAATTACGAGTTCAATCCTGATGAAGAGTAGTAGTTTCTTGGTGGGATTGAAAGCGTTCTCTTGTATCTTCGGCTATATGGTCTTCGTTAACAAGCTCGAGCATCAATTTGTGGATTTTTTTGTGTTAATTCCTCTTTCTCATAACAGTTTTAAGGGGAAGAGTGGAAGGGAAAACAACAACCGAGGGGAAAAAAATAACAGTATACTATAATAAACAGATCCATTTCATGAAGGTCGGTGCGTTAGGCTTATTTAGTGGCGTATACAGTAGGTGCTTTGAAGTGTTGTTGACCTTGGAATCAGGACGTCAAACTACACCTGACGTGACGGACATCTTAATAGAGGACTAGGATAGCGTTCAACACCAGATATAATCCAGTGTGACGGCCTATGCCTCTCTCTCTCTCTCTCTCCTCTCGTCTCTTCTCTCTCATCTCTCTCTCATCTCTCTCTCCTCTTCTCTCTCTCTCTCTCTCTCTCTCTCTCTCTCTCTCTTTCTCTCTCTCGTCTCTCTCTCTCTCTCTCCCTCTCTCTATTCTCTCTCTCTCTCTCTCTCTCTCTCTCTCTCTCTCTCTCGTATCTCTCTCTCTCTCTCTCTCCTCTCCACATATTAACTTCATGATAATTAATGTACAGCGAAGAAAAATTGTCTTGTAATTTCACGTGTTTTTATTTGTTCACAACTTTAAATATATGTAAGGGTGCAAGATTTGTGTCACGTCAGCACGCCTCAACGAGGACTTACTCACCTTACTGACGCTGCAAGTCGTGAATAGTGCAACACTACGCACGCACCCTCTTCATTTATTTCAAGATAAAAATGATACTTTTTTTTTCTAGGAATATTTATGGAATGCGCTTTCAGGATATTGAAGGATTCTGTCAAGTTAAGGCGGGACCACCTCTTTTTAAAAGCCTGATACTGGTGCACGATTCGGAATGTAATAGTCAAATAAAAGTGAGAGAGAACGACACATTCTTCAGCGGACTCTACAAAACAGTTTGGTATGAGCGATACCTTGAATGGAGCAACCTTTTGATAGAGCCAGACCTATCAGATATTGGTGCTACACGCTGTGCCCCGCAGCGTACAAATATGCATGGAACCTAATTGCGTCCACGTCACCTTGAATAGATTAATAAATATATATGCAAATGAGATAGACATAAATAGTAGACCGTAAATGACAGATGGTTATTGTTAAAAACTTGTCTCATTTAAACCTTAACATCACAGTTTGAAACAGCAGCAGCAGTATCAATGTGTGAATGCTGCGTAGTAAATGGTTAAATAAAGAGTTAAACTTAATGTTCTTAATACTGTAAGGGAACGAAACTCAGCCACAGGATGCTGAGTTAACTCGTTTCCGAATGTCTCATTACTTGACACGTAATTAGAACAACCGTGACACCAATCGCAAAGAAAAACACAAGTATTTTATTACAGTAAGAACATAAGAATATAAGGAGGACTACAAAAGGCCAGTTGGCCTACTCGAGATAGATCTCCTGTGAACCTAAAAACACCCACTACCATCTATCGTCGCGCTGTCCATGAATTTATCCAACCGTATTCTTAAAAACAATCTATAGATTTTACACTCACCACATTGACTGCTGAGGGCTATTCCACTCGTCTACTACCCTATTTGTGAACCAGTTCTTCCCTATCACTTTCTTGAACCTGAATTTCTCTAGCTTGCGGCACTCTATCAAACGCGTTTACTGAAATCGAGGTATATGACGTCATGAATTATCATCGTTATCCGCTGCTTCATAAACTGTCCTATAAAAACTTAAAAGATTAGTAAGACAAAATCTACCTTTGGTGAAGCCATACTGAGAGTCGGTAATCAAATTCATGTAACTCTAAGTGTTCCTCGGATCCTCTTTGCTACAATTGATTTCTAACATTTTACCTATGACTGATGTTAGACTAATTGGCCGGTAATTTGACATTCCGCTCCAATCCCCCTTTTTTTAAATATCGGTACTACGTTAAGCCTGTCTCCATAAGCTGGGTAACTCTCCTGTGCTTATTGATTTATTAAAGATATCCGTTAAATTCCCACTAACTATATCCCTACATTCCCTTAGTACCCGAGGATAGACAAAGCTACCCCAGGTGATTTAGTGCTACTGAGGTCGGTCAATCTCTTTGATTACTTCCTCCTGCTTATGTTGATGTCTGTTAAGCTACTATTAACCCCTTCCCCTGAACACCTGGCACTGCGGTCTGGCATATAAGCCATGTCCCTCTATGAGTAAAGTACTGACAGAAAAAAATACTCATTTAAGGCTTTCACTCATATCCCTGCTACTCGCTAGTATACACGGACGTGCACAAGGCATACATTATGGCATGATGTGTGAACGGGGTGTTTGAAAGGGTAATACGAAGTAGATCTTTCTTAGTTTCATCCTTGAGTTCTTGGCTTCTCCGTCCCGCATCCTGGTGCCGTGGACCGCTGCACTCTGGCATAGGGACTGGTGTACTTCGTCACGCTCCACCTGACTCACTGGCCACATTCCGGGAACTGTGACTGGCTGAGTGGAGGTGTCTGTATCTACCGAAGAGCGGAGGCGTGTTCAGAATGGGTACGGACGGTGCTATCTCGGCAAGTCCGTGGAAGAACACTCCTTGTCTCGGGTGGTGAGGTTCTGCGACAACAAGGCTCACGCACTTGCTAGTTCTGAATACGTGGCGGTGGCACTGAGCGGGAGGGTCCTGGTCAGGTTCGATGGCCCCGACCTGCCACAGGAATTTCCCGCGAATAACTTTGGCAGGGTGTGAATGGTGGCCAGCATGGGGAGAGGACCCGCTGGGCCGCTGACCGAGGCGCTTCCAGAGGGAAGGGGCGGGGGCTGTACAACGTGCTTGCTTTAGTAACTGATGAAGTATTTACTTAATGAATCTTAACAGAAAGGAGGAAGACGTGTTAGCCGATTCCACATTGTTGGTAGCAGCCCTACCTCACACAACACACACACACACTACACAACACACACCACACACACTCACACACACTACACACACACAAACACCACACACACAAAGCTGGTTGGTCGAGGCTGCGCGTCGGTCGGGGTGTGTCAGTATACGACGGGTGAATTGTGATTCGCGGGGAAACACTGTCATTCTTATCAAGGAAAAAGTCTGAAAAAAAAGAAATGAATAACAGCATCGGTTCTCAGAAAGGGGGGCGTGTGTTTAAAATTGAGCCGGCGCTGCTGATTGGCTAGTACAAGGTATACATAGATGATTTGAAATTATGAAATATCTGCAAAGCTGGAACCAGAACACAAATAATGTAAAAAACAAACGCAAAAAGAAAAACAAAACTAAACAATCTACAATTATATACAATGACGTATGCTCTAAATATTATTGTATATTCTGGAAGGTAGGGCGAAGGGGTGGCACCATCCCGCCCTTCGCCTTGCGGTCAAGGGCTCTCCAGGCGGGGTTACTGATGGATGAGCAGCAGGGAACCCACCTTGTACCCTTCTTGTTACTGAGGACTCTCGTGCGGGCGATGCTGTGGGGAGTCCAAGTCACTGCTGTGCGCCCTCCTTCCCGTGGTTGGTGTCGATTACGCCTCGCCTTCCGGTTACACCGTCACTGCTGCCGGGAACGATTCAACGGTTCACAGGGCACAGGCGTCACTTCACGCCACTTGAGCTAGGGAAGTCCGCCACTCTGGATGGGGATTCACAGTGCAGCCTCACATATTGGTGCACAGGTGGATTTGCCGGCTGCTGAAAAGAAAACGGGACGAGGGTTGCCGACGAGCTAGATATGGAAAGCGTGACGAGCCGGCTGTAACAACTTAATAGTGCTAGGAATGCAACAGTAATGCAGTACAACACAAGCAACACAAGTTGGGGTGATGCAACTCAACCCAACACAAGATGAGGTGTAGCATAAAGCATGCACACCGCAGATACAGGACAAAGGGTACACAACACCAGGGATGCAACATAAGTTGGAAGGCGAGACAAAGCAACACAACACCGAGGGGTCCGCGATGTGCCTCGCCCGCAGAGTTCCTTGTTAATGATTCCTAGAAGCGCGA
>JAXIVD010000612.1:0-135592 GCA_036785275.1 Cancer borealis | reverse complement strand
CTGGTAGACCTAATTAAACTCTACAACTGTAATTATGAATATTTGTTCTATGACCGATAATTACGCAATAAAATTAAAGCGTATATTTTTTCCCAAACAATTTCCTCGTTTTCTCGATAGCTATTAGAGATATTGGAAATATCATTGCAGCATCTGATAGACCTAATTAAACTCTTCAACTGTAATTATGAATATTTGTTTTATGACTGATAATTACGCAGAAAAATTAAACCGTATATTTTTTCCAAAACAATTTAATCTTTTTCTCGAAAGCTATTAGAGATATTGGAAATATCATTGCAGCATTTGATGGGCCTAATTAAACTCTACAACGGTAATTATGAATAGTTGTTCTATGACCGATAATTACGCAATAAAATTAAACCGTATATTTTTTCCAAAATAATTTCCTCCTTTTCTCGAAAGCTATTAGAGATATTGGAAATATCATTGCAGCATCTGATAGATCTAATTAAACTCTACAACTGTAATTATGAATATTTGTTCTATGACCGATAATTACGCAATAAAATTAAAGCGTATATTTTTTCCTAAACAATTTCCTCGTTTTTTCCATAGCTATTAGAGATATTGGAAATATCATTGCAGCATCTGATAGACCTAATTAAACTCTACAACTGTAATTATGAATATTTGTTCTATGACTGATAATTACGCAGTAAAATTAAACCGTATATTTTTTCCCAAACAATTTCCTCGTTTTCTCGATAGCTATTAGAGATATTGGAAATATCATTGCAGCATCTGATAGACCTGATTAAACTATACATCTGTAATTATAGACCTAATTAAACTCTACATCTGTAATTATGAATATTTGTTCTATGACCGATAATTACGCAATAAAATTAAACCGTATATTTTTTCAAAAATAATTTCCTCCTTTTCTCGAAAGCTATTAGAGATATTGGAAATATCATTGCAGCATCTGATGGACCTAATTAAACTCTACAACTGTAATTATGAATATTTGTTCCATGACCGATAATTACGCAATAAAATTAAACCGTATATTTTTTCCAAAACAATTTCCTCGTTTTCTCGATAGCTATTAGAGATATTGGAAATATCATTGCAGCATCTGGTAGACCTAATTAAACTCTACAACTGTAATTATGAATATTTGTTCTATGACCGATAATTACGCAATAAAATTAAAGCGTATATTTTTTCCCAAACAATTTCCTCGTTTTCTCGATAGCTATTAGAGATATTGGAAATATCATTGCAGCATCTGATAGACCTAATTAAACTCTTCAACTGTAATTATGAATATTTGTTTTATGACTGATAATTACGCAGAAAAATTAAACCGTATATTTTTTCCAAAACAATTTAATCTTTTTCTCGAAAGCTATTAGAGATATTGGAAATATCATTGCAGCATTTGATGGGCCTAATTAAACTCTACAACGGTAATTATGAATAGTTGTTCTATGACCGATAATTACGCAATAAAATTAAACCGTATATTTTTTCCAAAATAATTTCCTCCTTTTCTCGAAAGCTATTAGAGATATTGGAAATATCATTGCAGCATCTGATAGATCTAATTAAACTCTACAACTGTAATTATGAATATTTGTTCTATGACCGATAATTACGCAATAAAATTAAAGCGTATATTTTTTCCTAAACAATTTCCTCGTTTTTTCCATAGCTATTAGAGATATTGGAAATATCATTGCAGCATCTGATAGACCTAATTAAACTCTACAACTGTAATTATGAATATTTGTTCTATGACTGATAATTACGCAGTAAAATTAAACCGTATATTTTTTCCCAAACAATTTCCTCGTTTTCTCGATAGCTATTAGAGATATTGGAAATATCATTGCAGCATCTGATAGACCTGATTAAACTATACATCTGTAATTATAGACCTAATTAAACTCTACATCTGTAATTATGAATATTTGTTCTATGACCGATAATTACGCAATAAAATTAAACCGTATATTTTTTCAAAAATAATTTCCTCCTTTTCTCGAAAGCTATTAGAGATATTGGAAATATCATTGCAGCATCTGATGGACCTAATTAAACTCTACAACTGTAATTATGAATATTTGTTCCATGACCGATAATTACGCAATAAAATTAAACCGTATATTTTTTCCAAAACAATTTCCTCGTTTTCTCGATAGCTATTAGAGATATTGGAAATATCATTGCAGCATCTGGTAGACCTAATTAAACTCTACAACTGTAATTATGAATATTTGTTCTATGACCGATAATTACGCAATAAAATTAAAGCGTATATTTTTTCCCAAACAATTTCCTCGTTTTCTCGATAGCTATTAGAGATATTGGAAATATCATTGCAGCATCTGATAGACCTAATTAAACTCTTCAACTGTAATTATGAATATTTGTTTTATGACTGATAATTACGCAGAAAAATTAAACCGTATATTTTTTCCAAAACAATTTAATCTTTTTCTCGAAAGCTATTAGAGATATTGGAAATATCATTGCAGCATTTGATGGGCCTAATTAAACTCTACAACGGTAATTATGAATAGTTGTTCTATGACCGATAATTACGCAATAAAATTAAACCGTATATTTTTTCCAAAATAATTTCCTCCTTTTCTCGAAAGCTATTAGAGATATTGGAAATATCATTGCAGCATCTGATAGATCTAATTAAACTCTACAACTGTAATTATGAATATTTGTTCTATGACCGATAATTACGCAATAAAATTAAAGCGTATATTTTTTCCTAAACAATTTCCTCGTTTTTTCCATAGCTATTAGAGATATTGGAAATATCATTGCAGCATCTGATAGACCTAATTAAACTCTACAACTGTAATTATGAATATTTGTTCTATGACTGATAATTACGCAGTAAAATTAAACCGTATATTTTTTCCCAAACAATTTCCTCGTTTTCTCGATAGCTATTAGAGATATTGGAAATATCATTGCAGCATCTGATAGACCTGATTAAACTATACATCTGTAATTATAGACCTAATTAAACTCTACATCTGTAATTATGAATATTTGTTCTATGACCGATAATTACGCAATAAAATTAAACCGTATATTTTTTCAAAAATAATTTCCTCCTTTTCTCGAAAGCTATTAGAGATATTGGAAATATCATTGCAGCATCTGATGGACCTAATTAAACTCTACAACTGTAATTATGAATATTTGTTCCATGACCGATAATTACGCAATAAAATTAAACCGTATATTTTTTCCAAAACAATTTCCTCGTTTTCTCGATAGCTATTAGAGATATTGGAAATATCATTGCAGCATCTGGTAGACCTAATTAAACTCTACAACTGTAATTATGAATATTTGTTCTATGACCGATAATTACGCAATAAAATTAAAGCGTATATTTTTTCCCAAACAATTTCCTCGTTTTCTCGATAGCTATTAGAGATATTGGAAATATCATTGCAGCATCTGATAGACCTAATTAAACTCTTCAACTGTAATTATGAATATTTGTTTTATGACTGATAATTACGCAGAAAAATTAAACCGTATATTTTTTCCAAAACAATTTAATCTTTTTCTCGAAAGCTATTAGAGATATTGGAAATATCATTGCAGCATTTGATGGGCCTAATTAAACTCTACAACGGTAATTATGAATAGTTGTTCTATGACCGATAATTACGCAATAAAATTAAACCGTATATTTTTTCCAAAATAATTTCCTCCTTTTCTCGAAAGCTATTAGAGATATTGGAAATATCATTGCAGCATCTGATAGATCTAATTAAACTCTACAACTGTAATTATGAATATTTGTTCTATGACCGATAATTACGCAATAAAATTAAAGCGTATATTTTTTCCTAAACAATTTCCTCGTTTTTTCCATAGCTATTAGAGATATTGGAAATATCATTGCAGCATCTGATAGACCTAATTAAACTCTACAACTGTAATTATGAATATTTGTTCTATGACTGATAATTACGCAGTAAAATTAAACCGTATATTTTTTCCCAAACAATTTCCTCGTTTTCTCGATAGCTATTAGAGATATTGGAAATATCATTGCAGCATCTGATAGACCTGATTAAACTATACATCTGTAATTATAGACCTAATTAAACTCTACATCTGTAATTATGAATATTTGTTCTATGACCGATAATTACGCAATAAAATTAAACCGTATATTTTTTCAAAAATAATTTCCTCCTTTTCTCGAAAGCTATTAGAGATATTGGAAATATCATTGCAGCATCTGATGGACCTAATTAA
The DNA here is from genome assembly GCA_036785275.1 of Cancer borealis. Lineage (NCBI taxonomy): Eukaryota > Metazoa > Arthropoda > Malacostraca > Decapoda > Cancridae > Cancer > Cancer borealis. The sequence goes on along the minus strand of JAXIVD010000612.1, from coordinate 131,320 downwards.
ACTCTACAACTGTAATTATGAATATTTGTTCCATGACCGATAATTACGCAATAAAATTAAACCGTATATTTTTTCCAAAACAATTTCCTCGTTTTCTCGATAGCTATTAGAGATATTGGAAATATCATTGCAGCATCTGGTAGACCTAATTAAACTCTACAACTGTAATTATGAATATTTGTTCTATGACCGATAATTACGCAATAAAATTAAAGCGTATATTTTTTCCCAAACAATTTCCTCGTTTTCTCGATAGCTATTAGAGATATTGGAAATATCATTGCAGCATCTGATAGACCTAATTAAACTCTTCAACTGTAATTATGAATATTTGTTTTATGACTGATAATTACGCAGAAAAATTAAACCGTATATTTTTTCCAAAACAATTTAATCTTTTTCTCGAAAGCTATTAGAGATATTGGAAATATCATTGCAGCATTTGATGGGCCTAATTAAACTCTACAACGGTAATTATGAATAGTTGTTCTATGACCGATAATTACGCAATAAAATTAAACCGTATATTTTTTCCAAAATAATTTCCTCCTTTTCTCGAAAGCTATTAGAGATATTGGAAATATCATTGCAGCATCTGATAGATCTAATTAAACTCTACAACTGTAATTATGAATATTTGTTCTATGACCGATAATTACGCAATAAAATTAAAGCGTATATTTTTTCCTAAACAATTTCCTCGTTTTTTCCATAGCTATTAGAGATATTGGAAATATCATTGCAGCATCTGATAGACCTAATTAAACTCTACAACTGTAATTATGAATATTTGTTCTATGACTGATAATTACGCAGTAAAATTAAACCGTATATTTTTTCCCAAACAATTTCCTCGTTTTCTCGATAGCTATTAGAGATATTGGAAATATCATTGCAGCATCTGATAGACCTGATTAAACTATACATCTGTAATTATAGACCTAATTAAACTCTACATCTGTAATTATGAATATTTGTTCTATGACCGATAATTACGCAATAAAATTAAACCGTATATTTTTTCAAAAATAATTTCCTCCTTTTCTCGAAAGCTATTAGAGATATTGGAAATATCATTGCAGCATCTGATGGACCTAATTAAACTCTACAACTGTAATTATGAATATTTGTTCCATGACCGATAATTACGCAATAAAATTAAACCGTATATTTTTTCCAAAACAATTTCCTCGTTTTCTCGATAGCTATTAGAGATATTGGAAATATCATTGCAGCATCTGGTAGACCTAATTAAACTCTACAACTGTAATTATGAATATTTGTTCTATGACCGATAATTACGCAATAAAATTAAAGCGTATATTTTTTCCCAAACAATTTCCTCGTTTTCTCGATAGCTATTAGAGATATTGGAAATATCATTGCAGCATCTGATAGACCTAATTAAACTCTTCAACTGTAATTATGAATATTTGTTTTATGACTGATAATTACGCAGAAAATTTAAACCGTATATTTTTTCCAAAACAATTTAATCTTTTTCTCGAAAGCTATTAGAGATATTGGAAATATCATTGCAGCATTTGATGGGCCTAATTAAACTCTACAACGGTAATTATGAATAGTTGTTCTATGACCGATAATTACGCAATAAAATTAAACCGTATATTTTTTCCAAAATAATTTCCTCCTTTTCTCGAAAGCTATTAGAGATATTGGAAATATCATTGCAGCATCTGATAGATCTAATTAAACTCTACAACTGTAATTATGAATATTTGTTCTATGACCGATAATTACGCAATAAAATTAAAGCGTATATTTTTTCCTAAACAATTTCCTCGTTTTTTCCATAGCTATTAGAGATATTGGAAATATCATTGCAGCATCTGATAGACCTAATTAAACTCTACAACTGTAATTATGAATATTTGTTCTATGACTGATAATTACGCAGTAAAATTAAACCGTATATTTTTTCCCAAACAATTTCCTCGTTTTCTCGATAGCTATTAGAGATATTGGAAATATCATTGCAGCATCTGATAGACCTGATTAAACTATACATCTGTAATTATAGACCTAATTAAACTCTACATCTGTAATTATGAATATTTGTTCTATGACCGATAATTACGCAATAAAATTAAACCGTATATTTTTTCAAAAATAATTTCCTCCTTTTCTCGAAAGCTATTAGAGATATTGGAAATATCATTGCAGCAGCTGATGGACCTAATTAAACTCTACAACTGTAATTATGAATATTTGTTCCATGACCGATAATTACGCAATAAAATTAAACCGTATATTTTTTCCAAAACAATTTCCTCGTTTTCTCGATAGCTATTAGAGATATTGGAAATATCATTGCAGCATCTGGTAGACCTAATTAAACTCTACAACTGTAATTATGAATATTTGTTCTATGACCGATAATTACGCAATAAAATTAAAGCGTATATTTTTTCCCAAACAATTTCCTCGTTTTCTCGATAGCTATTAGAGATATTGGAAATATCATTGCAGCATCTGATAGACCTAATTAAACTCTTCAACTGTAATTATGAATATTTGTTTTATGACTGATAATTACGCAGAAAAATTAAACCGTATATTTTTTCCAAAACAATTTAATCTTTTTCTCGAAAGCTATTAGAGATATTGGAAATATCATTGCAGCATTTGATGGGCCTAATTAAACTCTACAACGGTAATTATGAATAGTTGTTCTATGACCGATAATTACGCAATAAAATTAAACCGTATATTTTTTCCAAAATAATTTCCTCCTTTTCTCGAAAGCTATTAGAGATATTGGAAATATCATTGCAGCATCTGATAGATCTAATTAAACTCTACAACTGTAATTATGAATATTTGTTCTATGACCGATAATTACGCAATAAAATTAAAGCGTATATTTTTTCCTAAACAATTTCCTCGTTTTTTCCATAGCTATTAGAGATATTGGAAATATCATTGCAGCATCTGATAGACCTAATTAAACTCTACAACTGTAATTATGAATATTTGTTCTATGACTGATAATTACGCAGTAAAATTAAACCGTATATTTTTTCCCAAACAATTTCCTCGTTTTCTCGATAGCTATTAGAGATATTGGAAATATCATTGCAGCATCTGATAGACCTGATTAAACTATACATCTGTAATTATAGACCTAATTAAACTCTACATCTGTAATTATGAATATTTGTTCTATGACCGATAATTACGCAATAAAATTAAACCGTATATTTTTTCAAAAATAATTTCCTCCTTTTCTCGAAAGCTATTAGAGATATTGGAAATATCATTGCAGCAGCTGATGGACCTAATTAAACTCTACAACTGTAATTATGAATATTTGTTCCATGACCGATAATTACGCAATAAAATTAAACCGTATATTTTTTCCAAAACAATTTCCTCGTTTTCTCGATAGCTATTAGAGATATTGGAAATATCATTGCAGCATCTGGTAGACCTAATTAAACTCTACAACTGTAATTATGAATATTTGTTCTATGACCGATAATTACGCAATAAAATTAAAGCGTATATTTTTTCCCAAACAATTTCCTCGTTTTCTCGATAGCTATTAGAGATATTGGAAATATCATTGCAGCATCTGATAGACCTAATTAAACTCTTCAACTGTAATTATGAATATTTGTTTTATGACTGATAATTACGCAGAAAAATTAAACCGTATATTTTTTCCAAAACAATTTAATCTTTTTCTCGAAAGCTATTAGAGATATTGGAAATATCATTGCAGCATTTGATGGGCCTAATTAAACTCTACAACGGTAATTATGAATAGTTGTTCTATGACCGATAATTACGCAATAAAATTAAACCGTATATTTTTTCCAAAATAATTTCCTCCTTTTCTCGAAAGCTATTAGAGATATTGGAAATATCATTGCAGCATCTGATAGATCTAATTAAACTCTACAACTGTAATTATGAATATTTGTTCTATGACCGATAATTACGCAATAAAATTAAAGCGTATATTTTTTCCTAAACAATTTCCTCGTTTTTTCCATAGCTATTAGAGATATTGGAAATATCATTGCAGCATCTGATAGACCTAATTAAACTCTACAACTGTAATTATGAATATTTGTTCTATGACTGATAATTACGCAGTAAAATTAAACCGTATATTTTTTCCCAAACAATTTCCTCGTTTTCTCGATAGCTATTAGAGATATTGGAAATATCATTGCAGCATCTGATAGACCTGATTAAACTATACATCTGTAATTATAGACCTAATTAAACTCTACATCTGTAATTATGAATATTTGTTCTATGACCGATAATTACGCAATAAAATTAAACCGTATATTTTTTCAAAAATAATTTCCTCCTTTTCTCGAAAGCTATTAGAGATATTGGAAATATCATTGCAGCATCTGATGGACCTAATTAAACTCTACAACTGTAATTATGAATATTTGTTCCATGACCGATAATTACGCAATAAAATTAAACCGTATATTTTTTCCAAAACAATTTCCTCGTTTTCTCGATAGCTATTAGAGATATTGGAAATATCATTGCAGCATCTGGTAGACCTAATTAAACTCTACAACTGTAATTATGAATATTTGTTCTATGACCGATAATTACGCAATAAAATTAAAGCGTATATTTTTTCCCAAACAATTTCCTCGTTTTCTCGATAGCTATTAGAGATATTGGAAATATCATTGCAGCATCTGATAGACCTAATTAAACTCTTCAACTGTAATTATGAATATTTGTTTTATGACTGATAATTACGCAGAAAAATTAAACCGTATATTTTTTCCAAAACAATTTAATCTTTTTCTCGAAAGCTATTAGAGATATTGGAAATATCATTGCAGCATTTGATGGGCCTAATTAAACTCTACAACGGTAATTATGAATAGTTGTTCTATGACCGATAATTACGCAATAAAATTAAACCGTATATTTTTTCCAAAATAATTTCCTCCTTTTCTCGAAAGCTATTAGAGATATTGGAAATATCATTGCAGCATCTGATAGATCTAATTAAACTCTACAACTGTAATTATGAATATTTGTTCTATGACCGATAATTACGCAATAAAATTAAAGCGTATATTTTTTCCTAAACAATTTCCTCGTTTTTTCCATAGCTATTAGAGATATTGGAAATATCATTGCAGCATCTGATAGACCTAATTAAACTCTACAACTGTAATTATGAATATTTGTTCTATGACTGATAATTACGCAGTAAAATTAAACCGTATATTTTTTCCCAAACAATTTCCTCGTTTTCTCGATAGCTATTAGAGATATTGGAAATATCATTGCAGCATCTGATAGACCTGATTAAACTATACATCTGTAATTATAGACCTAATTAAACTCTACATCTGTAATTATGAATATTTGTTCTATGACCGATAATTACGCAATAAAATTAAACCGTATATTTTTTCAAAAATAATTTCCTCCTTTTCTCGAAAGCTATTAGAGATATTGGAAATATCATTGCAGCATCTGATGGACCTAATTAAACTCTACAACTGTAATTATGAATATTTGTTCCATGACCGATAATTACGCAATAAAATTAAACCGTATATTTTTTCCAAAACAATTTCCTCGTTTTCTCGATAGCTATTAGAGATATTGGAAATATCATTGCAGCATCTGGTAGACCTAATTAAACTCTACAACTGTAATTATGAATATTTGTTCTATGACCGATAATTACGCAATAAAATTAAAGCGTATATTTTTTCCCAAACAATTTCCTCGTTTTCTCGATAGCTATTAGAGATATTGGAAATATCATTGCAGCATCTGATAGACCTAATTAAACTCTTCAACTGTAATTATGAATATTTGTTTTATGACTGATAATTACGCAGAAAAATTAAACCGTATATTTTTTCCAAAACAATTTAATCTTTTTCTCGAAAGCTATTAGAGATATTGGAAATATCATTGCAGCATTTGATGGGCCTAATTAAACTCTACAACGGTAATTATGAATAGTTGTTCTATGACCGATAATTACGCAATAAAATTAAACCGTATATTTTTTCCAAAATAATTTCCTCCTTTTCTCGAAAGCTATTAGAGATATTGGAAATATCATTGCAGCATCTGATAGATCTAATTAAACTCTACAACTGTAATTATGAATATTTGTTCTATGACCGATAATTACGCAATAAAATTAAAGCGTATATTTTTTCCTAAACAATTTCCTCGTTTTTTCCATAGCTATTAGAGATATTGGAAATATCATTGCAGCATCTGATAGACCTAATTAAACTCTACAACTGTAATTATGAATATTTGTTCTATGACTGATAATTACGCAGTAAAATTAAACCGTATATTTTTTCCCAAACAATTTCCTCGTTTTCTCGATAGCTATTAGAGATATTGGAAATATCATTGCAGCATCTGATAGACCTGATTAAACTATACATCTGTAATTATAGACCTAATTAAACTCTACATCTGTAATTATGAATATTTGTTCTATGACCGATAATTACGCAATAAAATTAAACCGTATATTTTTTCAAAAATAATTTCCTCCTTTTCTCGAAAGCTATTAGAGATATTGGAAATATCATTGCAGCAGCTGATGGACCTAATTAAACTCTACAACTGTAATTATGAATATTTGTTCCATGACCGATAATTACGCAATAAAATTAAACCGTATATTTTTTCCAAAACAATTTCCTCGTTTTCTCGATAGCTATTAGAGATATTGGAAATATCATTGCAGCATCTGGTAGACCTAATTAAACTCTACAACTGTAATTATGAATATTTGTTCTATGACCGATAATTACGCAATAAAATTAAAGCGTATATTTTTTCCCAAACAATTTCCTCGTTTTCTCGATAGCTATTAGAGATATTGGAAATATCATTGCAGCATCTGATAGACCTAATTAAACTTCAACTGTAATTATGAATATTTGTTTTATGACTGATAATTACGCAGAAAAATTAAACCGTATATTTTTTCCAAAACAATTTAATCTTTTTCTCGAAAGCTATTAGAGATATTGGAAATATCATTGCAGCATTTGATGGGCCTAATTAAACTCTACAACGGTAATTATGAATAGTTGTTCTATGACCGATAATTACGCAATAAAATTAAACCGTATATTTTTTCCAAAATAATTTCCTCCTTTTCTCGAAAGCTATTAGAGATATTGGAAATATCATTGCAGCATCTGATAGATCTAATTAAACTCTACAACTGTAATTATGAATATTTGTTCTATGACCGATAATTACGCAATAAAATTAAAGCGTATATTTTTTCCTAAACAATTTCCTCGTTTTTTCCATAGCTATTAGAGATATTGGAAATATCATTGCAGCATCTGATAGACCTAATTAAACTCTACAACTGTAATTATGAATATTTGTTCTATGACTGATAATTACGCAGTAAAATTAAACCGTATATTTTTTCCCAAACAATTTCCTCGTTTTCTCGATAGCTATTAGAGATATTGGAAATATCATTGCAGCATCTGATAGACCTGATTAAACTATACATCTGTAATTATAGACCTAATTAAACTCTACATCTGTAATTATGAATATTTGTTCTATGACCGATAATTACGCAATAAAATTAAACCGTATATTTTTTCAAAAATAATTTCCTCCTTTTCTCGAAAGCTATTAGAGATATTGGAAATATCATTGCAGCATCTGATGGACCTAATTAAACTCTACAACTGTAATTATGAATATTTGTTCCATGACCGATAATTACGCAATAAAATTAAACCGTATATTTTTTCCAAAACAATTTCCTCGTTTTCTCGATAGCTATTAGAGATATTGGAAATATCATTGCAGCATCTGGTAGACCTAATTAAACTCTACAACTGTAATTATGAATATTTGTTCTATGACCGATAATTACGCAATAAAATTAAAGCGTATATTTTTTCCCAAACAATTTCCTCGTTTTCTCGATAGCTATTAGAGATATTGGAAATATCATTGCAGCATCTGATAGACCTAATTAAACTCTTCAACTGTAATTATGAATATTTGTTTTATGACTGATAATTACGCAGAAAAATTAAACCGTATATTTTTTCCAAAACAATTTAATCTTTTTCTCGAAAGCTATTAGAGATATTGGAAATATCATTGCAGCATTTGATGGGCCTAATTAAACTCTACAACGGTAATTATGAATAGTTGTTCTATGACCGATAATTACGCAATAAAATTAAACCGTATATTTTTTCCAAAATAATTTCCTCCTTTTCTCGAAAGCTATTAGAGATATTGGAAATATCATTGCAGCATCTGATAGATCTAATTAAACTCTACAACTGTAATTATGAATATTTGTTCTATGACCGATAATTACGCAATAAAATTAAAGCGTATATTTTTTCCTAAACAATTTCCTCGTTTTTTCCATAGCTATTAGAGATATTGGAAATATCATTGCAGCATCTGATAGACCTAATTAAACTCTACAACTGTAATTATGAATATTTGTTCTATGACTGATAATTACGCAGTAAAATTAAACCGTATATTTTTTCCCAAACAATTTCCTCGTTTTCTCGATAGCTATTAGAGATATTGGAAATATCATTGCAGCATCTGATAGACCTGATTAAACTATACATCTGTAATTATAGACCTAATTAAACTCTACATCTGTAATTATGAATATTTGTTCTATGACCGATAATTACGCAATAAAATTAAACCGTATATTTTTTCAAAAATAATTTCCTCCTTTTCTCGAAAGCTATTAGAGATATTGGAAATATCATTGCAGCATCTGATGGACCTAATTAAACTCTACAACTGTAATTATGAATATTTGTTCCATGACCGATAATTACGCAATAAAATTAAACCGTATATTTTTTCCAAAACAATTTCCTCGTTTTCTCGATAGCTATTAGAGATATTGGAAATATCATTGCAGCATCTGGTAGACCTAATTAAACTCTACAACTGTAATTATGAATATTTGTTCTATGACCGATAATTACGCAATAAAATTAAAGCGTATATTTTTTCCCAAACAATTTCCTCGTTTTCTCGATAGCTATTAGAGATATTGGAAATATCATTGCAGCATCTGATAGACCTAATTAAACTCTTCAACTGTAATTATGAATATTTGTTTTATGACTGATAATTACGCAGAAAATTTAAACCGTATATTTTTTCCAAAACAATTTAATCTTTTTCTCGAAAGCTATTAGAGATATTGGAAATATCATTGCAGCATTTGATGGGCCTAATTAAACTCTACAACGGTAATTATGAATAGTTGTTCTATGACCGATAATTACGCAATAAAATTAAACCGTATATTTTTTCCAAAATAATTTCCTCCTTTTCTCGAAAGCTATTAGAGATATTGGAAATATCATTGCAGCATCTGATAGATCTAATTAAACTCTACAACTGTAATTATGAATATTTGTTCTATGACCGATAATTACGCAATAAAATTAAAGCGTATATTTTTTCCTAAACAATTTCCTCGTTTTTTCCATAGCTATTAGAGATATTGGAAATATCATTGCAGCATCTGATAGACCTAATTAAACTCTACAACTGTAATTATGAATATTTGTTCTATGACTGATAATTACGCAGTAAAATTAAACCGTATATTTTTTCCCAAACAATTTCCTCGTTTTCTCGATAGCTATTAGAGATATTGGAAATATCATTGCAGCATCTGATAGACCTGATTAAACTATACATCTGTAATTATAGACCTAATTAAACTCTACATCTGTAATTATGAATATTTGTTCTATGACCGATAATTACGCAATAAAATTAAACCGTATATTTTTTCAAAAATAATTTCCTCCTTTTCTCGAAAGCTATTAGAGATATTGGAAATATCATTGCAGCAGCTGATGGACCTAATTAAACTCTACAACTGTAATTATGAATATTTGTTCCATGACCGATAATTACGCAATAAAATTAAACCGTATATTTTTTCCAAAACAATTTCCTCGTTTTCTCGATAGCTATTAGAGATATTGGAAATATCATTGCAGCATCTGGTAGACCTAATTAAACTCTACAACTGTAATTATGAATATTTGTTCTATGACCGATAATTACGCAATAAAATTAAAGCGTATATTTTTTCCCAAACAATTTCCTCGTTTTCTCGATAGCTATTAGAGATATTGGAAATATCATTGCAGCATCTGATAGACCTAATTAAACTCTTCAACTGTAATTATGAATATTTGTTTTATGACTGATAATTACGCAGAAAAATTAAACCGTATATTTTTTCCAAAACAATTTAATCTTTTTCTCGAAAGCTATTAGAGATATTGGAAATATCATTGCAGCATTTGATGGGCCTAATTAAACTCTACAACGGTAATTATGAATAGTTGTTCTATGACCGATAATTACGCAATAAAATTAAACCGTATATTTTTTCCAAAATAATTTCCTCCTTTTCTCGAAAGCTATTAGAGATATTGGAAATATCATTGCAGCATCTGATAGATCTAATTAAACTCTACAACTGTAATTATGAATATTTGTTCTATGACCGATAATTACGCAATAAAATTAAAGCGTATATTTTTTCCTAAACAATTTCCTCGTTTTTTCCATAGCTATTAGAGATATTGGAAATATCATTGCAGCATCTGATAGACCTAATTAAACTCTACAACTGTAATTATGAATATTTGTTCTATGACTGATAATTACGCAGTAAAATTAAACCGTATATTTTTTCCCAAACAATTTCCTCGTTTTCTCGATAGCTATTAGAGATATTGGAAATATCATTGCAGCATCTGATAGACCTGATTAAACTATACATCTGTAATTATAGACCTAATTAAACTCTACATCTGTAATTATGAATATTTGTTCTATGACCGATAATTACGCAATAAAATTAAACCGTATATTTTTTCAAAAATAATTTCCTCCTTTTCTCGAAAGCTATTAGAGATATTGGAAATATCATTGCAGCAGCTGATGGACCTAATTAAACTCTACAACTGTAATTATGAATATTTGTTCCATGACCGATAATTACGCAATAAAATTAAACCGTATATTTTTTCCAAAACAATTTCCTCGTTTTCTCGATAGCTATTAGAGATATTGGAAATATCATTGCAGCATCTGGTAGACCTAATTAAACTCTACAACTGTAATTATGAATATTTGTTCTATGACCGATAATTACGCAATAAAATTAAAGCGTATATTTTTTCCCAAACAATTTCCTCGTTTTCTCGATAGCTATTAGAGATATTGGAAATATCATTGCAGCATCTGATAGACCTAATTAAACTCTTCAACTGTAATTATGAATATTTGTTTTATGACTGATAATTACGCAGAAAAATTAAACCGTATATTTTTTCCAAAACAATTTAATCTTTTTCTCGAAAGCTATTAGAGATATTGGAAATATCATTGCAGCATTTGATGGGCCTAATTAAACTCTACAACGGTAATTATGAATAGTTGTTCTATGACCGATAATTACGCAATAAAATTAAACCGTATATTTTTTCCAAAATAATTTCCTCCTTTTCTCGAAAGCTATTAGAGATATTGGAAATATCATTGCAGCATCTGATAGATCTAATTAAACTCTACAACTGTAATTATGAATATTTGTTCTATGACCGATAATTACGCAATAAAATTAAAGCGTATATTTTTTCCTAAACAATTTCCTCGTTTTTTCCATAGCTATTAGAGATATTGGAAATATCATTGCAGCATCTGATAGACCTAATTAAACTCTACAACTGTAATTATGAATATTTGTTCTATGACTGATAATTACGCAGTAAAATTAAACCGTATATTTTTTCCCAAACAATTTCCTCGTTTTCTCGATAGCTATTAGAGATATTGGAAATATCATTGCAGCATCTGATAGACCTGATTAAACTATACATCTGTAATTATAGACCTAATTAAACTCTACATCTGTAATTATGAATATTTGTTCTATGACCGATAATTACGCAATAAAATTAAACCGTATATTTTTTCAAAAATAATTTCCTCCTTTTCTCGAAAGCTATTAGAGATATTGGAAATATCATTGCAGCATCTGATGGACCTAATTAAACTCTACAACTGTAATTATGAATATTTGTTCCATGACCGATAATTACGCAATAAAATTAAACCGTATATTTTTTCCAAAACAATTTCCTCGTTTTCTCGATAGCTATTAGAGATATTGGAAATATCATTGCAGCATCTGGTAGACCTAATTAAACTCTACAACTGTAATTATGAATATTTGTTCTATGACCGATAATTACGCAATAAAATTAAAGCGTATATTTTTTCCCAAACAATTTCCTCGTTTTCTCGATAGCTATTAGAGATATTGGAAATATCATTGCAGCATCTGATAGACCTAATTAAACTCTTCAACTGTAATTATGAATATTTGTTTTATGACTGATAATTACGCAGAAAAATTAAACCGTATATTTTTTCCAAAACAATTTAATCTTTTTCTCGAAAGCTATTAGAGATATTGGAAATATCATTGCAGCATTTGATGGGCCTAATTAAACTCTACAACGGTAATTATGAATAGTTGTTCTATGACCGATAATTACGCAATAAAATTAAACCGTATATTTTTTCCAAAATAATTTCCTCCTTTTCTCGAAAGCTATTAGAGATATTGGAAATATCATTGCAGCATCTGATAGATCTAATTAAACTCTACAACTGTAATTATGAATATTTGTTCTATGACCGATAATTACGCAATAAAATTAAAGCGTATATTTTTTCCTAAACAATTTCCTCGTTTTTTCCATAGCTATTAGAGATATTGGAAATATCATTGCAGCATCTGATAGACCTAATTAAACTCTACAACTGTAATTATGAATATTTGTTCTATGACTGATAATTACGCAGTAAAATTAAACCGTATATTTTTTCCCAAACAATTTCCTCGTTTTCTCGATAGCTATTAGAGATATTGGAAATATCATTGCAGCATCTGATAGACCTGATTAAACTATACATCTGTAATTATAGACCTAATTAAACTCTACATCTGTAATTATGAATATTTGTTCTATGACCGATAATTACGCAATAAAATTAAACCGTATATTTTTTCAAAAATAATTTCCTCCTTTTCTCGAAAGCTATTAGAGATATTGGAAATATCATTGCAGCATCTGATGGACCTAATTAAACTCTACAACTGTAATTATGAATATTTGTTCCATGACCGATAATTACGCAATAAAATTAAACCGTATATTTTTTCCAAAACAATTTCCTCGTTTTCTCGATAGCTATTAGAGATATTGGAAATATCATTGCAGCATCTGGTAGACCTAATTAAACTCTACAACTGTAATTATGAATATTTGTTCTATGACCGATAATTACGCAATAAAATTAAAGCGTATATTTTTTCCCAAACAATTTCCTCGTTTTCTCGATAGCTATTAGAGATATTGGAAATATCATTGCAGCATCTGATAGACCTAATTAAACTCTTCAACTGTAATTATGAATATTTGTTTTATGACTGATAATTACGCAGAAAAATTAAACCGTATATTTTTTCCAAAACAATTTAATCTTTTTCTCGAAAGCTATTAGAGATATTGGAAATATCATTGCAGCATTTGATGGGCCTAATTAAACTCTACAACGGTAATTATGAATAGTTGTTCTATGACCGATAATTACGCAATAAAATTAAACCGTATATTTTTTCCAAAATAATTTCCTCCTTTTCTCGAAAGCTATTAGAGATATTGGAAATATCATTGCAGCATCTGATAGATCTAATTAAACTCTACAACTGTAATTATGAATATTTGTTCTATGACCGATAATTACGCAATAAAATTAAAGCGTATATTTTTTCCTAAACAATTTCCTCGTTTTTTCCATAGCTATTAGAGATATTGGAAATATCATTGCAGCATCTGATAGACCTAATTAAACTCTACAACTGTAATTATGAATATTTGTTCTATGACTGATAATTACGCAGTAAAATTAAACCGTATATTTTTTCCCAAACAATTTCCTCGTTTTCTCGATAGCTATTAGAGATATTGGAAATATCATTGTAGCATCTGATAGACCTGATTAAACTATACATCTGTAATTATAGACCTAATTAAACTCTACATCTGTAATTATGAATATTTGTTCTATGACCGATAATTACGCAATAAAATTAAACCGTATATTTTTTCAAAAATAATTTCCTCCTTTTCTCGAAAGCTATTAGAGATATTGGAAATATCATTGCAGCATCTGATGGACCTAATTAAACTCTACAACTGTAATTATGAATATTTGTTCCATGACCGATAATTACGCAATAAAATTAAACCGTATATTTTTTCCAAAACAATTTCCTCGTTTTCTCGATAGCTATTAGAGATATTGGAAATATCATTGCAGCATCTGGTAGACCTAATTAAACTCTACAACTGTAATTATGAATATTTGTTCTATGACCGATAATTACGCAATAAAATTAAAGCGTATATTTTTTCCCAAACAATTTCCTCGTTTTCTCGATAGCTATTAGAGATATTGGAAATATCATTGCAGCATCTGATAGACCTAATTAAACTCTTCAACTGTAATTATGAATATTTGTTTTATGACTGATAATTACGCAGAAAAATTAAACCGTATATTTTTTCCAAAACAATTTAATCTTTTTCTCGAAAGCTATTAGAGATATTGGAAATATCATTGCAGCATTTGATGGGCCTAATTAAACTCTACAACGGTAATTATGAATAGTTGTTCTATGACCGATAATTACGCAATAAAATTAAACCGTATATTTTTTCCAAAATAATTTCCTCCTTTTCTCGAAAGCTATTAGAGATATTGGAAATATCATTGCAGCATCTGATAGATCTAATTAAACTCTACAACTGTAATTATGAATATTTGTTCTATGACCGATAATTACGCAATAAAATTAAAGCGTATATTTTTTCCTAAACAATTTCCTCGTTTTTTCCATAGCTATTAGAGATATTGGAAATATCATTGCAGCATCTGATAGACCTAATTAAACTCTACAACTGTAATTATGAATATTTGTTCTATGACTGATAATTACGCAGTAAAATTAAACCGTATATTTTTTCCCAAACAATTTCCTCGTTTTCTCGATAGCTATTAGAGATATTGGAAATATCATTGCAGCATCTGATAGACCTGATTAAACTATACATCTGTAATTATAGACCTAATTAAACTCTACATCTGTAATTATGAATATTTGTTCTATGACCGATAATTACGCAATAAAATTAAA
Source organism: Cancer borealis (assembly GCA_036785275.1). Taxonomy (NCBI): domain Eukaryota; kingdom Metazoa; phylum Arthropoda; class Malacostraca; order Decapoda; family Cancridae; genus Cancer; species Cancer borealis. The sequence goes on along the minus strand of JAXIVD010000612.1, from coordinate 115,986 downwards.
CCGTATATTTTTTCAAAAATAATTTCCTCCTTTTCTCGAAAGCTATTAGAGATATTGGAAATATCATTGCAGCATCTGATGGACCTAATTAAACTCTACAACTGTAATTATGAATATTTGTTCCATGACCGATAATTACGCAATAAAATTAAACCGTATATTTTTTCCAAAACAATTTCCTCGTTTTCTCGATAGCTATTAGAGATATTGGAAATATCATTGCAGCATCTGGTAGACCTAATTAAACTCTACAACTGTAATTATGAATATTTGTTCTATGACCGATAATTACGCAATAAAATTAAAGCGTATATTTTTTCCCAAACAATTTCCTCGTTTTCTCGATAGCTATTAGAGATATTGGAAATATCATTGCAGCATCTGATAGACCTAATTAAACTCTTCAACTGTAATTATGAATATTTGTTTTATGACTGATAATTACGCAGAAAAATTAAACCGTATATTTTTTCCAAAACAATTTAATCTTTTTCTCGAAAGCTATTAGAGATATTGGAAATATCATTGCAGCATTTGATGGGCCTAATTAAACTCTACAACGGTAATTATGAATAGTTGTTCTATGACCGATAATTACGCAATAAAATTAAACCGTATATTTTTTCCAAAATAATTTCCTCCTTTTCTCGAAAGCTATTAGAGATATTGGAAATATCATTGCAGCATCTGATAGATCTAATTAAACTCTACAACTGTAATTATGAATATTTGTTCTATGACCGATAATTACGCAATAAAATTAAAGCGTATATTTTTTCCTAAACAATTTCCTCGTTTTTTCCATAGCTATTAGAGATATTGGAAATATCATTGCAGCATCTGATAGACCTAATTAAACTCTACAACTGTAATTATGAATATTTGTTCTATGACTGATAATTACGCAGTAAAATTAAACCGTATATTTTTTCCCAAACAATTTCCTCGTTTTCTCGATAGCTATTAGAGATATTGGAAATATCATTGCAGCATCTGATAGACCTGATTAAACTATACATCTGTAATTATAGACCTAATTAAACTCTACATCTGTAATTATGAATATTTGTTCTATGACCGATAATTACGCAATAAAATTAAACCGTATATTTTTTCAAAAATAATTTCCTCCTTTTCTCGAAAGCTATTAGAGATATTGGAAATATCATTGCAGCATCTGATGGACCTAATTAAACTCTACAACTGTAATTATGAATATTTGTTCCATGACCGATAATTACGCAATAAAATTAAACCGTATATTTTTTCCAAAACAATTTCCTCGTTTTCTCGATAGCTATTAGAGATATTGGAAATATCATTGCAGCATCTGGTAGACCTAATTAAACTCTACAACTGTAATTATGAATATTTGTTCTATGACCGATAATTACGCAATAAAATTAAAGCGTATATTTTTTCCCAAACAATTTCCTCGTTTTCTCGATAGCTATTAGAGATATTGGAAATATCATTGCAGCATCTGATAGACCTAATTAAACTCTTCAACTGTAATTATGAATATTTGTTTTATGACTGATAATTACGCAGAAAAATTAAACCGTATATTTTTTCCAAAACAATTTAATCTTTTTCTCGAAAGCTATTAGAGATATTGGAAATATCATTGCAGCATTTGATGGGCCTAATTAAACTCTACAACGGTAATTATGAATAGTTGTTCTATGACCGATAATTACGCAATAAAATTAAACCGTATATTTTTTCCAAAATAATTTCCTCCTTTTCTCGAAAGCTATTAGAGATATTGGAAATATCATTGCAGCATCTGATAGATCTAATTAAACTCTACAACTGTAATTATGAATATTTGTTCTATGACCGATAATTACGCAATAAAATTAAAGCGTATATTTTTTCCTAAACAATTTCCTCGTTTTTTCCATAGCTATTAGAGATATTGGAAATATCATTGCAGCATCTGATAGACCTAATTAAACTCTACAACTGTAATTATGAATATTTGTTCTATGACTGATAATTACGCAGTAAAATTAAACCGTATATTTTTTCCCAAACAATTTCCTCGTTTTCTCGATAGCTATTAGAGATATTGGAAATATCATTGCAGCATCTGATAGACCTGATTAAACTATACATCTGTAATTATAGACCTAATTAAACTCTACATCTGTAATTATGAATATTTGTTCTATGACCGATAATTACGCAATAAAATTAAACCGTATATTTTTTCAAAAATAATTTCCTCCTTTTCTCGAAAGCTATTAGAGATATTGGAAATATCATTGCAGCATCTGATGGACCTAATTAAACTCTACAACTGTAATTATGAATATTTGTTCCATGACCGATAATTACGCAATAAAATTAAACCGTATATTTTTTCCAAAACAATTTCCTCGTTTTCTCGATAGCTATTAGAGATATTGGAAATATCATTGCAGCATCTGGTAGACCTAATTAAACTCTACAACTGTAATTATGAATATTTGTTCTATGACCGATAATTATTATTAAAATTAAAGCGTATATTTTTTCCCAAACAATTTCCTCGTTTTCTCGATAGCTATTAGAGATATTGGAAATATCATTGCAGCATCTGATAGACCTAATTAAACTCTTCAACTGTAATTATGAATATTTGTTTTATGACTGATAATTACGCAGAAAATTTAAACCGTATATTTTTTCCAAAACAATTTAATCTTTTTCTCGAAAGCTATTAGAGATATTGGAAATATCATTGCAGCATTTGATGGGCCTAATTAAACTCTACAACGGTAATTATGAATAGTTGTTCTATGACCGATAATTACGCAATAAAATTAAACCGTATATTTTTTCCAAAATAATTTCCTCCTTTTCTCGAAAGCTATTAGAGATATTGGAAATATCATTGCAGCATCTGATAGATCTAATTAAACTCTACAACTGTAATTATGAATATTTGTTCTATGACCGATAATTACGCAATAAAATTAAAGCGTATATTTTTTCCTAAACAATTTCCTCGTTTTTTCCATAGCTATTAGAGATATTGGAAATATCATTGCAGCATCTGATAGACCTAATTAAACTCTACAACTGTAATTATGAATATTTGTTCTATGACTGATAATTACGCAGTAAAATTAAACCGTATATTTTTTCCCAAACAATTTCCTCGTTTTCTCGATAGCTATTAGAGATATTGGAAATATCATTGCAGCATCTGATAGACCTGATTAAACTATACATCTGTAATTATAGACCTAATTAAACTCTACATCTGTAATTATGAATATTTGTTCTATGACCGATAATTACGCAATAAAATTAAACCGTATATTTTTTCAAAAATAATTTCCTCCTTTTCTCGAAAGCTATTAGAGATATTGGAAATATCATTGCAGCATCTGATGGACCTAATTAAACTCTACAACTGTAATTATGAATATTTGTTCCATGACCGATAATTACGCAATAAAATTAAACCGTATATTTTTTCCAAAACAATTTCCTCGTTTTCTCGATAGCTATTAGAGATATTGGAAATATCATTGCAGCATCTGGTAGACCTAATTAAACTCTACAACTGTAATTATGAATATTTGTTCTATGACCGATAATTACGCAATAAAATTAAAGCGTATATTTTTTCCCAAACAATTTCCTCGTTTTCTCGATAGCTATTAGAGATATTGGAAATATCATTGCAGCATCTGATAGACCTAATTAAACTCTTCAACTGTAATTATGAATATTTGTTTTATGACTGATAATTACGCAGAAAAATTAAACCGTATATTTTTTCCAAAACAATTTAATCTTTTTCTCGAAAGCTATTAGAGATATTGGAAATATCATTGCAGCATTTGATGGGCCTAATTAAACTCTACAACGGTAATTATGAATAGTTGTTCTATGACCGATAATTACGCAATAAAATTAAACCGTATGTTTTTTCCAAAATAATTTCCTCCTTTTCTCGAAAGCTATTAGAGATATTGGAAATATCATTGCAGCATCTGATAGATCTAATTAAACTCTACAACTGTAATTATGAATATTTGTTCTATGACCGATAATTACGCAATAAAATTAAAGCGTATATTTTTTCCTAAACAATTTCCTCGTTTTTTCCATAGCTATTAGAGATATTGGAAATATCATTGCAGCATCTGATAGACCTAATTAAACTCTACAACTGTAATTATGAATATTTGTTCTATGACTGATAATTACGCAGTAAAATTAAACCGTATATTTTTTCCCAAACAATTTCCTCGTTTTCTCGATAGCTATTAGAGATATTGGAAATATCATTGCAGCATCTGATAGACCTGATTAAACTATACATCTGTAATTATAGACCTAATTAAACTCTACATCTGTAATTATGAATATTTGTTCTATGACCGATAATTACGCAATAAAATTAAACCGTATATTTTTTCAAAAATAATTTCCTCCTTTTCTCGAAAGCTATTAGAGATATTGGAAATATCATTGCAGCAGCTGATGGACCTAATTAAACTCTACAACTGTAATTATGAATATTTGTTCCATGACCGATAATTACGCAATAAAATTAAACCGTATATTTTTTCCAAAACAATTTCCTCGTTTTCTCGATAGCTATTAGAGATATTGGAAATATCATTGCAGCATCTGGTAGACCTAATTAAACTCTACAACTGTAATTATGAATATTTGTTCTATGACCGATAATTACGCAATAAAATTAAAGCGTATATTTTTTCCCAAACAATTTCCTCGTTTTCTCGATAGCTATTAGAGATATTGGAAATATCATTGCAGCATCTGATAGACCTAATTAAACTCTTCAACTGTAATTATGAATATTTGTTTTATGACTGATAATTACGCAGAAAAATTAAACCGTATATTTTTTCCAAAACAATTTAATCTTTTTCTCGAAAGCTATTAGAGATATTGGAAATATCATTGCAGCATTTGATGGGCCTAATTAAACTCTACAACGGTAATTATGAATAGTTGTTCTATGACCGATAATTACGCAATAAAATTAAACCGTATATTTTTTCCAAAATAATTTCCTCCTTTTCTCGAAAGCTATTAGAGATATTGGAAATATCATTGCAGCATCTGATAGATCTAATTAAACTCTACAACTGTAATTATGAATATTTGTTCTATGACCGATAATTACGCAATAAAATTAAAGCGTATATTTTTTCCTAAACAATTTCCTCGTTTTTTCCATAGCTATTAGAGATATTGGAAATATCATTGCAGCATCTGATAGACCTAATTAAACTCTACAACTGTAATTATGAATATTTGTTCTATGACTGATAATTACGCAGTAAAATTAAACCGTATATTTTTTCCCAAACAATTTCCTCGTTTTCTCGATAGCTATTAGAGATATTGGAAATATCATTGCAGCATCTGATAGACCTGATTAAACTATACATCTGTAATTATAGACCTAATTAAACTCTACATCTGTAATTATGAATATTTGTTCTATGACCGATAATTACGCAATAAAATTAAACCGTATATTTTTTCAAAAATAATTTCCTCCTTTTCTCGAAAGCTATTAGAGATATTGGAAATATCATTGCAGCATCTGATGGACCTAATTAAACTCTACAACTGTAATTATGAATATTTGTTCCATGACCGATAATTACGCAATAAAATTAAACCGTATATTTTTTCCAAAACAATTTCCTCGTTTTCTCGATAGCTATTAGAGATATTGGAAATATCATTGCAGCATCTGGTAGACCTAATTAAACTCTACAACTGTAATTATGAATATTTGTTCTATGACCGATAATTACGCAATAAAATTAAAGCGTATATTTTTTCCCAAACAATTTCCTCGTTTTCTCGATAGCTATTAGAGATATTGGAAATATCATTGCAGCATCTGATAGACCTAATTAAACTCTTCAACTGTAATTATGAATATTTGTTTTATGACTGATAATTACGCAGAAAAATTAAACCGTATATTTTTTCCAAAACAATTTAATCTTTTTCTCGAAAGCTATTAGAGATATTGGAAATATCATTGCAGCATTTGATGGGCCTAATTAAACTCTACAACGGTAATTATGAATAGTTGTTCTATGACCGATAATTACGCAATAAAATTAAACCGTATATTTTTTCCAAAATAATTTCCTCCTTTTCTCGAAAGCTATTAGAGATATTGGAAATATCATTGCAGCATCTGATAGATCTAATTAAACTCTACAACTGTAATTATGAATATTTGTTCTATGACCGATAATTACGCAATAAAATTAAAGCGTATATTTTTTCCTAAACAATTTCCTCGTTTTTTCCATAGCTATTAGAGATATTGGAAATATCATTGCAGCATCTGATAGACCTAATTAAACTCTACAACTGTAATTATGAATATTTGTTCTATGACTGATAATTACGCAGTAAAATTAAACCGTATATTTTTTCCCAAACAATTTCCTCGTTTTCTCGATAGCTATTAGAGATATTGGAAATATCATTGCAGCATCTGATAGACCTGATTAAACTATACATCTGTAATTATAGACCTAATTAAACTCTACATCTGTAATTATGAATATTTGTTCTATGACCGATAATTACGCAATAAAATTAAACCGTATATTTTTTCAAAAATAATTTCCTCCTTTTCTCGAAAGCTATTAGAGATATTGGAAATATCATTGCAGCATCTGATGGACCTAATTAAACTCTACAACTGTAATTATGAATATTTGTTCCATGACCGATAATTACGCAATAAAATTAAACCGTATATTTTTTCCAAAACAATTTCCTCGTTTTCTCGATAGCTATTAGAGATATTGGAAATATCATTGCAGCATCTGGTAGACCTAATTAAACTCTACAACTGTAATTATGAATATTTGTTCTATGACCGATAATTACGCAATAAAATTAAAGCGTATATTTTTTCCCAAACAATTTCCTCGTTTTCTCGATAGCTATTAGAGATATTGGAAATATCATTGCAGCATCTGATAGACCTAATTAAACTCTTCAACTGTAATTATGAATATTTGTTTTATGACTGATAATTACGCAGAAAAATTAAACCGTATATTTTTTCCAAAACAATTTAATCTTTTTCTCGAAAGCTATTAGAGATATTGGAAATATCATTGCAGCATTTGATGGGCCTAATTAAACTCTACAACGGTAATTATGAATAGTTGTTCTATGACCGATAATTACGCAATAAAATTAAACCGTATGTTTTTTCCAAAATAATTTCCTCCTTTTCTCGAAAGCTATTAGAGATATTGGAAATATCATTGCAGCATCTGATAGATCTAATTAAACTCTACAACTGTAATTATGAATATTTGTTCTATGACCGATAATTACGCAATAAAATTAAAGCGTATATTTTTTCCTAAACAATTTCCTCGTTTTTTCCATAGCTATTGGAGATATTGGAAATATCATTGCAGCATCTGATAGACCTAATTAAACTCTACAACTGTAATTATGAATATTTGTTCTATGACTGATAATTACGCAGTAAAATTAAACCGTATATTTTTTCCCAAACAATTTCCTCGTTTTCTCGATAGCTATTAGAGATATTGGAAATATCATTGCAGCATCTGATAGACCTGATTAAACTATACATCTGTAATTATAGACCTAATTAAACTCTACATCTGTAATTATGAATATTTGTTCTATGACCGATAATTACGCAATAAAATTAAACCGTATATTTTTTCAAAAATAATTTCCTCCTTTTCTCGAAAGCTATTAGAGATATTGGAAATATCATTGCAGCATCTGATGGACCTAATTAAACTCTACAACTGTAATTATGAATATTTGTTCCATGACCGATAATTACGCAATAAAATTAAACCGTATATTTTTTCCAAAACAATTTCCTCGTTTTCTCGATAGCTATTAGAGATATTGGAAATATCATTGCAGCATCTGGTAGACCTAATTAAACTCTACAACTGTAATTATGAATATTTGTTCTATGACCGATAATTACGCAATAAAATTAAAGCGTATATTTTTTCCCAAACAATTTCCTCGTTTTCTCGATAGCTATTAGAGATATTGGAAATATCATTGCAGCATCTGATAGACCTAATTAAACTCTTCAACTGTAATTATGAATATTTGTTTTATGACTGATAATTACGCAGAAAAATTAAACCGTATATTTTTTCCAAAACAATTTAATCTTTTTCTCGAAAGCTATTAGAGATATTGGAAATATCATTGCAGCATTTGATGGGCCTAATTAAACTCTACAACGGTAATTATGAATAGTTGTTCTATGACCGATAATTACGCAATAAAATTAAACCGTATATTTTTTCCAAAATAATTTCCTCCTTTTCTCGAAAGCTATTAGAGATATTGGAAATATCATTGCAGCATCTGATAGATCTAATTAAACTCTACAACTGTAATTATGAATATTTGTTCTATGACCGATAATTACGCAATAAAATTAAAGCGTATATTTTTTCCTAAACAATTTCCTCGTTTTTTCCATAGCTATTAGAGATATTGGAAATATCATTGCAGCATCTGATAGACCTAATTAAACTCTACAACTGTAATTATGAATATTTGTTCTATGACTGATAATTACGCAGTAAAATTAAACCGTATATTTTTTCCCAAACAATTTCCTCGTTTTCTCGATAGCTATTAGAGATATTGGAAATATCATTGCAGCATCTGATAGACCTGATTAAACTATACATCTGTAATTATAGACCTAATTAAACTCTACATCTGTAATTATGAATATTTGTTCTATGACCGATAATTACGCAATAAAATTAAACCGTATATTTTTTCAAAAATAATTTCCTCCTTTTCTCGAAAGCTATTAGAGATATTGGAAATATCATTGCAGCATCTGATGGACCTAATTAAACTCTACAACTGTAATTATGAATATTTGTTCCATGACCGATAATTACGCAATAAAATTAAACCGTATATTTTTTCCAAAACAATTTCCTCGTTTTCTCGATAGCTATTAGAGATATTGGAAATATCATTGCAGCATCTGGTAGACCTAATTAAACTCTACAACTGTAATTATGAATATTTGTTCTATGACCGATAATTACGCAATAAAATTAAAGCGTATATTTTTTCCCAAACAATTTCCTCGTTTTCTCGATAGCTATTAGAGATATTGGAAATATCATTGCAGCATCTGATAGACCTAATTAAACTCTTCAACTGTAATTATGAATATTTGTTTTATGACTGATAATTACGCAGAAAAATTAAACCGTATATTTTTTCCAAAACAATTTAATCTTTTTCTCGAAAGCTATTAGAGATATTGGAAATATCATTGCAGCATTTGATGGGCCTAATTAAACTCTACAACGGTAATTATGAATAGTTGTTCTATGACCGATAATTACGCAATAAAATTAAACCGTATGTTTTTTCCAAAATAATTTCCTCCTTTTCTCGAAAGCTATTAGAGATATTGGAAATATCATTGCAGCATCTGATAGATCTAATTAAACTCTACAACTGTAATTATGAATATTTGTTCTATGACCGATAATTACGCAATAAAATTAAAGCGTATATTTTTTCCTAAACAATTTCCTCGTTTTTTCCATAGCTATTAGAGATATTGGAAATATCATTGCAGCATCTGATAGACCTAATTAAACTCTACAACTGTAATTATGAATATTTGTTCTATGACTGATAATTACGCAGTAAAATTAAACCGTATATTTTTTCCCAAACAATTTCCTCGTTTTCTCGATAGCTATTAGAGATATTGGAAATATCATTGCAGCATCTGATAGACCTGATTAAACTATACATCTGTAATTATAGACCTAATTAAACTCTACATCTGTAATTATGAATATTTGTTCTATGACCGATAATTACGCAATAAAATTAAACCGTATATTTTTTCAAAAATAATTTCCTCCTTTTCTCGAAAGCTATTAGAGATATTGGAAATATCATTGCAGCATCTGATGGACCTAATTAAACTCTACAACTGTAATTATGAATATTTGTTCCATGACCGATAATTACGCAATAAAATTAAACCGTATATTTTTTCCAAAACAATTTCCTCGTTTTCTCGATAGCTATTAGAGATATTGGAAATATCATTGCAGCATCTGGTAGACCTAATTAAACTCTACAACTGTAATTATGAATATTTGTTCTATGACCGATAATTACGCAATAAAATTAAAGCGTATATTTTTTCCCAAACAATTTCCTCGTTTTCTCGATAGCTATTAGAGATATTGGAAATATCATTGCAGCATCTGATAGACCTAATTAAACTCTTCAACTGTAATTATGAATATTTGTTTTATGACTGATAATTACGCAGAAAAATTAAACCGTATATTTTTTCCAAAACAATTTAATCTTTTTCTCGAAAGCTATTAGAGATATTGGAAATATCATTGCAGCATTTGATGGGCCTAATTAAACTCTACAACGGTAATTATGAATAGTTGTTCTATGACCGATAATTACGCAATAAAATTAAACCGTATGTTTTTTCCAAAATAATTTCCTCCTTTTCTCGAAAGCTATTAGAGATATTGGAAATATCATTGCAGCATCTGATAGATCTAATTAAACTCTACAACTGTAATTATGAATATTTGTTCTATGACCGATAATTACGCAATAAAATTAAAGCGTATATTTTTTCCTAAACAATTTCCTCGTTTTTTCCATAGCTATTAGAGATATTGGAAATATCATTGCAGCATCTGATAGACCTAATTAAACTCTACAACTGTAATTATGAATATTTGTTCTATGACTGATAATTACGCAGTAAAATTAAACCGTATATTTTTTCCCAAACAATTTCCTCGTTTTCTCGATAGCTATTAGAGATATTGGAAATATCATTGCAGCATCTGATAGACCTGATTAAACTATACATCTGTAATTATAGACCTAATTAAACTCTACATCTGTAATTATGAATATTTGTTCTATGACCGATAATTACGCAATAAAATTAAACCGTATATTTTTTCAAAAATAATTTCCTCCTTTTCTCGAAAGCTATTAGAGATATTGGAAATATCATTGCAGCAGCTGATGGACCTAATTAAACTCTACAACTGTAATTATGAATATTTGTTCCATGACCGATAATTACGCAATAAAATTAAACCGTATATTTTTTCCAAAACAATTTCCTCGTTTTCTCGATAGCTATTAGAGATATTGGAAATATCATTGCAGCATCTGGTAGACCTAATTAAACTCTACAACTGTAATTATGAATATTTGTTCTATGACCGATAATTACGCAATAAAATTAAAGCGTATATTTTTTCCCAAACAATTTCCTCGTTTTCTCGATAGCTATTAGAGATATTGGAAATATCATTGCAGCATCTGATAGACCTAATTAAACTCTTCAACTGTAATTATGAATATTTGTTTTATGACTGATAATTACGCAGAAAAATTAAACCGTATATTTTTTCCAAAACAATTTAATCTTTTTCTCGAAAGCTATTAGAGATATTGGAAATATCATTGCAGCATTTGATGGGCCTAATTAAACTCTACAACGGTAATTATGAATAGTTGTTCTATGACCGATAATTACGCAATAAAATTAAACCGTATATTTTTTCCAAAATAATTTCCTCCTTTTCTCGAAAGCTATTAGAGATATTGGAAATATCATTGCAGCATCTGATAGATCTAATTAAATTCTACAACTGTAATTATGAATATTTGTTCTATGACCGATAATTACGCAATAAAATTAAAGCGTATATTTTTTCCTAAACAATTTCCTCGTTTTTTCCATAGCTATTAGAGATATTGGAAATATCATTGCAGCATCTGATAGACCTAATTAAACTCTACAACTGTAATTATGAATATTTGTTCTATGACTGATAATTACGCAGTAAAATTAAACCGTATATTTTTTCCCAAACAATTTCCTCGTTTTCTCGATAGCTATTAGAGATATTGGAAATATCATTGCAGCATCTGATAGACCTGATTAAACTATACATCTGTAATTATAGACCTAATTAAACTCTACATCTGTAATTATGAATATTTGTTCTATGACCGATAATTACGCAATAAAATTAAACCGTATATTTTTTCAAAAATAATTTCCTCCTTTTCTCGAAAGCTATTAGAGATATTGGAAATATCATTGCAGCATCTGATGGACCTAATTAAACTCTACAACTGTAATTATGAATATTTGTTCCATGACCGATAATTACGCAATAAAATTAAACCGTATATTTTTTCCAAAACAATTTCCTCGTTTTCTCGATAGCTATTAGAGATATTGGAAATATCATTGCAGCATCTGGTAGACCTAATTAAACTCTACAACTGTAATTATGAATATTTGTTCTATGACCGATAATTACGCAATAAAATTAAAGCGTATATTTTTTCCCAAACAATTTCCTCGTTTTCTCGATAGCTATTAGAGATATTGGAAATATCATTGCAGCATCTGATAGACCTAATTAAACTCTTCAACTGTAATTATGAATATTTGTTTTATGACTGATAATTACGCAGAAAAATTAAACCGTATATTTTTTCCAAAACAATTTAATCTTTTTCTCGAAAGCTATTAGAGATATTGGAAATATCATTGCAGCATTTGATGGGCCTAATTAAACTCTACAACGGTAATTATGAATAGTTGTTCTATGACCGATAATTACGCAATAAAATTAAACCGTATGTTTTTTCCAAAATAATTTCCTCCTTTTCTCGAAAGCTATTAGAGATATTGGAAATATCATTGCAGCATCTGATAGATCTAATTAAACTCTACAACTGTAATTATGAATATTTGTTCTATGACCGATAATTACGCAATAAAATTAAAGCGTATATTTTTTCCTAAACAATTTCCTCGTTTTTTCCATAGCTATTAGAGATATTGGAAATATCATTGCAGCATCTGATAGACCTAATTAAACTCTACAACTGTAATTATGAATATTTGTTCTATGACTGATAATTACGCAGTAAAATTAAACCGTATATTTTTTCCCAAACAATTTCCTCGTTTTCTCGATAGCTATTAGAGATATTGGAAATATCATTGCAGCATCTGATAGACCTGATTAAACTATACATCTGTAATTATAGACCTAATTAAACTCTACATCTGTAATTATGAATATTTGTTCTATGACCGATAATTACGCAATAAAATTAAACCGTATATTTTTTCAAAAATAATTTCCTCCTTTTCTCGAAAGCTATTAGAGATATTGGAAATATCATTGCAGCATCTGATGGACCTAATTAAACTCTACAACTGTAATTATGAATATTTGTTCCATGACCGATAATTACGCAATAAAATTAAACCGTATATTTTTTCCAAAACAATTTCCTCGTTTTCTCGATAGCTATTAGAGATATTGGAAATATCATTGCAGCATCTGGTAGACCTAATTAAACTCTACAACTGTAATTATGAATATTTGTTCTATGACCGATAATTACGCAATAAAATTAAAGCGTATATTTTTTCCCAAACAATTTCCTCGTTTTCTCGATAGCTATTAGAGATATTGGAAATATCATTGCAGCATCTGATAGACCTAATTAAACTCTTCAACTGTAATTATGAATATTTGTTTTATGACTGATAATTACGCAGAAAAATTAAACCGTATATTTTTTCCAAAACAATTTAATCTTTTTCTCGAAAGCTATTAGAGATATTGGAAATATCATTGCAGCATTTGATGGGCCTAATTAAACTCTACAACGGTAATTATGAATAGTTGTTCTATGACCGATAATTACGCAATAAAATTAAACCGTATGTTTTTTCCAAAATAATTTCCTCCTTTTCTCGAAAGCTATTAGAGATATTGGAGATATCATTGCAGCATCTGATAGATCTAATTAAACTCTACAACTGTAATTATGAATATTTGTTCTATGACCGATAATTACGCAATAAAATTAAAGCGTATATTTTTTCCTAAACAATTTCCTCGTTTTTTCCATAGCTATTAGAGATATTGGAAATATCATTGCAGCATCTGATAGACCTAATTAAACTCTACAACTGTAATTATGAATATTTGTTCTATGACTGATAATTACGCAGTAAAATTAAACCGTATATTTTTTCCCAAACAATTTCCTCGTTTTCTCGATAGCTATTAGAGATATTGGAAATATCATTGCAGCATCTGATAGACCTGATTAAACTATACATCTGTAATTATAGACCTAATTAAACTCTACATCTGTAATTATGAATATTTGTTCTATGACCGATAATTACGCAATAAAATTAAACCGTATATTTTTTCAAAAATAATTTCCTCCTTTTCTCGAAAGCTATTAGAGATATTGGAAATATCATTGCAGCAGCTGATGGACCTAATTAAACTCTACAACTGTAATTATGAATATTTGTTCCATGACCGATAATTACGCAATAAAATTAAACCGTATATTTTTTCCAAAACAATTTCCTCGTTTTCTCGATAGCTATTAGAGATATTGGAAATATCATTGCAGCATCTGGTAGACCTAATTAAACTCTACAACTGTAATTATGAATATTTGTTCTATGACCGATAATTACGCAATAAAATTAAAGCGTATATTTTTTCCCAAACAATTTCCTCGTTTTCTCGATAGCTATTAGAGATATTGGAAATATCATTGCAGCATCTGATAGACCTAATTAAACTCTTCAACTGTAATTATGAATATTTGTTTTATGACTGATAATTACGCAGAAAAATTAAACCGTATATTTTTTCCAAAACAATTTAATCTTTTTCTCGAAAGCTATTAGAGATATTGGAAATATCATTGCAGCATTTGATGGGCCTAATTAAACTCTACAACGGTAATTATGAATAGTTGTTCTATGACCGATAATTACGCAATAAAATTAAACCGTATATTTTTTCCAAAATAATTTCCTCCTTTTCTCGAAAGCTATTAGAGATATTGGAAATATCATTGCAGCATCTGATAGATCTAATTAAACTCTACAACTGTAATTATGAATATTTGTTCTATGACCGATAATTACGCAATAAAATTAAAGCGTATATTTTTTCCTAAACAATTTCCTCGTTTTTTCCATAGCTATTAGAGATATTGGAAATATCATTGCAGCATCTGATAGACCTAATTAAACTCTACAACTGTAATTATGAATATTTGTTCTATGACTGATAATTACGCAGTAAAATTAAACCGTATATTTTTTCCCAAACAATTTCCTCGTTTTCTCGATAGCTATTAGAGATATTGGAAATATCATTGCAGCATCTGATAGACCTGATTAAACTATACATCTGTAATTATAGACCTAATTAAACTCTACATCTGTAATTATGAATATTTGTTCTATGACCGATAATTACGCAATAAAATTAAACCGTATATTTTTTCAAAAATAATTTCCTCCTTTTCTCGAAAGCTATTAGAGATATTGGAAATATCATTGCAGCATCTGATGGACCTAATTAAACTCTACAACTGTAATTATGAATATTTGTTCCATGACCGATAATTACGCAATAAAATTAAACCGTATATTTTTTCCAAAACAATTTCCTCGTTTTCTCGATAGCTATTAGAGATATTGGAAATATCATTGCAGCATCTGGTAGACCTAATTAAACTCTACAACTGTAATTATGAATATTTGTTCTATGACCGATAATTACGCAATAAAATTAAAGCGTATATTTTTTCCCAAACAATTTCCTCGTTTTCTCGATAGCTATTAGAGATATTGGAAATATCATTGCAGCATCTGATAGACCTAATTAAACTCTTCAACTGTAATTATGAATATTTGTTTTATGACTGATAATTACGCAGAAAAATTAAACCGTATATTTTTTCCAAAACAATTTAATCTTTTTCTCGAAAGCTATTAGAGATATTGGAAATATCATTGCAGCATTTGATGGGCCTAATTAAACTCTACAACGGTAATTATGAATAGTTGTTCTATGACCGATAATTACGCAATAAAATTAAACCGTATATTTTTTCCAAAATAATTTCCTCCTTTTCTCGAAAGCTATTAGAGATATTGGAAATATCATTGCAGCATCTGATAGATCTAATTAAACTCTACAACTGTAATTATGAATATTTGTTCTATGACCGATAATTACGCAATAAAATTAAAGCGTATATTTTTTCCTAAACAATTTCCTCGTTTTTTCCATAGCTATTAGAGATATTGGAAATATCATTGCAGCATCTGATAGACCTAATTAAACTCTACAACTGTAATTATGAATATTTGTTCTATGACTGATAATTACGCAGTAAAATTAAACCGTATATTTTTTCCCAAACAATTTCCTCGTTTTCTCGATAGCTATTAGAGATATTGGAAATATCATTGCAGCATCTGATAGACCTGATTAAACTATACATCTGTAATTATAGACCTAATTAAACTCTACATCTGTAATTATGAATATTTGTTCTATGACCGATAATTACGCAATAAAATTAAACCGTATATTTTTTCAAAAATAATTTCCTCCTTTTCTCGAAAGCTATTAGAGATATTGGAAATATCATTGCAGCATCTGATGGACCTAATTAAACTCTACAACTGTAATTATGAATATTTGTTCCATGACCGATAATTACGCAATAAAATTAAACCGTATATTTTTTCCAAAACAATTTCCTCGTTTTCTCGATAGCTATTAGAGATATTGGAAATATCATTGCAGCATCTGGTAGACCTAATTAAACTCTACAACTGTAATTATGAATATTTGTTCTATGACCGATAATTACGCAATAAAATTAAAGCGTATATTTTTTCCCAAACAATTTCCTCGTTTTCTCGATAGCTATTAGAGATATTGGAAATATCATTGCAGCATCTGATAGACCTAATTAAACTCTTCAACTGTAATTATGAATATTTGTTTTATGACTGATAATTACGCAGAAAAATTAAACCGTATATTTTTTCCAAAACAATTTAATCTTTTTCTCGAAAGCTATTAGAGATATTGGAAATATCATTGCAGCATTTGATGGGCCTAATTAAACTCTACAACGGTAATTATGAATAGTTGTTCTATGACCGATAATTACGCAATAAAATTAAACCGTATGTTTTTTCCAAAATAATTTCCTCCTTTTCTCGAAAGCTATTAGAGATATTGGAAATATCATTGCAGCATCTGATAGATCTAATTAAACTCTACAACTGTAATTATGAATATTTGTTCTATGACCGATAATTACGCAATAAAATTAAAGCGTATATTTTTTCCTAAACAATTTCCTCGTTTTTTCCATAGCTATTAGAGATATTGGAAATATCATTGCAGCATCTGATAGACCTAATTAAACTCTACAACTGTAATTATGAATATTTGTTCTATGACTGATAATTACGCAGTAAAATTAAACCGTATATTTTTTCCCAAACAATTTCCTCGTTTTCTCGATAGCTATTAGAGATATTGGAAATATCATTGCAGCATCTGATAGACCTGATTAAACTATACATCTGTAATTATAGACCTAATTAAACTCTACATCTGTAATTATGAATATTTGTTCTATGACCGATAATTACGCAATAAAATTAAACCGTATATTTTTTCAAAAATAATTTCCTCCTTTTCTCGAAAGCTATTAGAGATATTGGAAATATCATTGCAGCAGCTGATGGACCTAATTAAACTCTACAACTGTAATTATGAATATTTGTTCCATGACCGATAATTACGCAATAAAATTAAACCGTATATTTTTTCCAAAACAATTTCCTCGTTTTCTCGATAGCTATTAGAGATATTGGAAATATCATTGCAGCATCTGGTAGACCTAATTAAACTCTACAACTGTAATTATGAATATTTGTTCTATGACCGATAATTACGCAATAAAATTAAAGCGTATATTTTTTCCCAAACAATTTCCTCGTTTTCTCGATAGCTATTAGAGATATTGGAAATATCATTGCAGCATCTGATAGACCTAATTAAACTCTTCAACTGTAATTATGAATATTTGTTTTATGACTGATAATTACGCAGAAAAATTAAACCGTATATTTTTTCCAAAACAATTTAATCTTTTTCTCGAAAGCTATTAGAGATATTGGAAATATCATTGCAGCATTTGATGGGCCTAATTAAACTCTACAACGGTAATTATGAATAGTTGTTCTATGACCGATAATTACGCAATAAAATTAAACCGTATATTTTTTCCAAAATAATTTCCTCCTTTTCTCGAAAGCTATTAGAGATATTGGAAATATCATTGCAGCATCTGATAGATCTAATTAAATTCTACAACTGTAATTATGAATATTTGTTCTATGACCGATAATTACGCAATAAAATTAAAGCGTATATTTTTTCCTAAACAATTTCCTCGTTTTTTCCATAGCTATTAGAGATATTGGAAATATCATTGCAGCATCTGATAGACCTAATTAAACTCTACAACTGTAATTATGAATATTTGTTCTATGACTGATAATTACGCAGTAAAATTAAACCGTATATTTTTTCCCAAACAATTTCCTCGTTTTCTCGATAGCTATTAGAGATATTGGAAATATCATTGCAGCATCTGATAGACCTGATTAAACTATACATCTGTAATTATAGACCTAATTAAACTCTACATCTGTAATTATGAATATTTGTTCTATGACCGATAATTACGCAATAAAATTAAACCGTATATTTTTTCAAAAATAATTTCCTCCTTTTCTCGAAAGCTATTAGAGATATTGGAAATATCATTGCAGCATCTGATGGACCTAATTAAACTCTACAACTGTAATTATGAATATTTGTTCCATGACCGATAATTACGCAATAAAATTAAACCGTATATTTTTTCCAAAACAATTTCCTCGTTTTCTCGATAGCTATTAGAGATATTGGAAATATCATTGCAGCATCTGGTAGACCTAATTAAACTCTACAACTGTAATTATGAATATTTGTTCTATGACCGATAATTACGCAATAAAATTAAAGCGTATATTTTTTCCCAAACAATTTCCTCGTTTTCTCGATAGCTATTAGAGATATTGGAAATATCATTGCAGCATCTGATAGACCTAATTAAACTCTTCAACTGTAATTATGAATATTTGTTTTATGACTGATAATTACGCAGAAAAATTAAACCGTATATTTTTTCCAAAACAATTTAATCTTTTTCTCGAAAGCTATTAGAGATATTGGAAATATCATTGCAGCATTTGATGGGCCTAATTAAACTCTACAACGGTAATTATGAATAGTTGTTCTATGACCGATAATTACGCAATAAAATTAAACCGTATGTTTTTTCCAAAATAATTTCCTCCTTTTCTCGAAAGCTATTAGAGATATTGGAAATATCATTGCAGCATCTGATAGATCTAATTAAACTCTACAACTGTAATTATGAATATTTGTTCTATGACCGATAATTACGCAATAAAATTAAAGCGTATATTTTTTCCTAAACAATTTCCTCGTTTTTTCCATAGCTATTAGAGATATTGGAAATATCATTGCAGCATCTGATAGACCTAATTAAACTCTACAACTGTAATTATGAATATTTGTTCTATGACTGATAATTACGCAGTAAAATTAAACCGTATATTTTTTCCCAAACAATTTCCTCGTTTTCTCGATAGCTATTAGAGATATTGGAAATATCATTGCAGCATCTGATAGACCTGATTAAACTATACATCTGTAATTATAGACCTAATTAAACTCTACATCTGTAATTATGAATATTTGTTCTATGACCGATAATTACGCAATAAAATTAAACCGTATATTTTTTCAAAAATAATTTCCTCCTTTTCTCGAAAGCTATTAGAGATATTGGAAATATCATTGCAGCATCTGATGGACCTAATTAAACTCTACAACTGTAATTATGAATATTTGTTCCATGACCGATAATTACGCAATAAAATTAAACCGTATATTTTTTCCAAAACAATTTCCTCGTTTTCTCGATAGCTATTAGAGATATTGGAAATATCATTGCAGCATCTGGTAGACCTAATTAAACTCTACAACTGTAATTATGAATATTTGTTCTATGACCGATAATTACGCAATAAAATTAAAGCGTATATTTTTTCCCAAACAATTTCCTCGTTTTCTCGATAGCTATTAGAGATATTGGAAATATCATTGCAGCATCTGATAGACCTAATTAAACTCTTCAACTGTAATTATGAATATTTGTTTTATGACTGATAATTACGCAGAAAAATTAAACCGTATATTTTTTCCAAAACAATTTAATCTTTTTCTCGAAAGCTATTAGAGATATTGGAAATATCATTGCAGCATTTGATGGGCCTAATTAAACTCTACAACGGTAATTATGAATAGTTGTTCTATGACCGATAATTACGCAATAAAATTAAACCGTATGTTTTTTCCAAAATAATTTCCTCCTTTTCTCGAAAGCTATTAGAGATATTGGAGATATCATTGCAGCATCTGATAGATCTAATTAAACTCTACAACTGTAATTATGAATATTTGTTCTATGACCGATAATTACGCAATAAAATTAAAGCGTATATTTTTTCCTAAACAATTTCCTCGTTTTTTCCATAGCTATTAGAGATATTGGAAATATCATTGCAGCATCTGATAGACCTAATTAAACTCTACAACTGTAATTATGAATATTTGTTCTATGACTGATAATTACGCAGTAAAATTAAACCGTATATTTTTTCCCAAACAATTTCCTCGTTTTCTCGATAGCTATTAGAGATATTGGAAATATCATTGCAGCATCTGATAGACCTGATTAAACTATACATCTGTAATTATAGACCTAATTAAACTCTACATCTGTAATTATGAATATTTGTTCTATGACCGATAATTACGCAATAAAATTAAACCGTATATTTTTTCAAAAATAATTTCCTCCTTTTCTCGAAAGCTATTAGAGATATTGGAAATATCATTGCAGCAGCTGATGGACCTAATTAAACTCTACAACTGTAATTATGAATATTTGTTCCATGACCGATAATTACGCAATAAAATTAAACCGTATATTTTTTCCAAAACAATTTCCTCGTTTTCTCGATAGCTATTAGAGATATTGGAAATATCATTGCAGCATCTGGTAGACCTAATTAAACTCTACAACTGTAATTATGAATATTTGTTCTATGACCGATAATTACGCAATAAAATTAAAGCGTATATTTTTTCCCAAACAATTTCCTCGTTTTCTCGATAGCTATTAGAGATATTGGAAATATCATTGCAGCATCTGATAGACCTAATTAAACTCTTCAACTGTAATTATGAATATTTGTTTTATGACTGATAATTACGCAGAAAAATTAAACCGTATATTTTTTCCAAAACAATTTAATCTTTTTCTCGAAAGCTATTAGAGATATTGGAAATATCATTGCAGCATTTGATGGGCCTAATTAAACTCTACAACGGTAATTATGAATAGTTGTTCTATGACCGATAATTACGCAATAAAATTAAACCGTATATTTTTTCCAAAATAATTTCCTCCTTTTCTCGAAAGCTATTAGAGATATTGGAAATATCATTGCAGCATCTGATAGATCTAATTAAACTCTACAACTGTAATTATGAATATTTGTTCTATGACCGATAATTACGCAATAAAATTAAAGCGTATATTTTTTCCTAAACAATTTCCTCGTTTTTTCCATAGCTATTAGAGATATTGGAAATATCATTGCAGCATCTGATAGACCTAATTAAACTCTACAACTGTAATTATGAATATTTGTTCTATGACTGATAATTACGCAGTAAAATTAAACCGTATATTTTTTCCCAAACAATTTCCTCGTTTTCTCGATAGCTATTAGAGATATTGGAAATATCATTGCAGCATCTGATAGACCTGATTAAACTATACATCTGTAATTATAGACCTAATTAAACTCTACATCTGTAATTATGAATATTTGTTCTATGACCGATAATTACGCAATAAAATTAAACCGTATATTTTTTCAAAAATAATTTCCTCCTTTTCTCGAAAGCTATTAGAGATATTGGAAATATCATTGCAGCATCTGATGGACCTAATTAAACTCTACAACTGTAATTATGAATATTTGTTCCATGACCGATAATTACGCAATAAAATTAAACCGTATATTTTTTCCAAAACAATTTCCTCGTTTTCTCGATAGCTATTAGAGATATTGGAAATATCATTGCAGCATCTGGTAGACCTAATTAAACTCTACAACTGTAATTATGAATATTTGTTCTATGACCGATAATTACGCAATAAAATTAAAGCGTATATTTTTTCCCAAACAATTTCCTCGTTTTCTCGATAGCTATTAGAGATATTGGAAATATCATTGCAGCATCTGATAGACCTAATTAAACTCTTCAACTGTAATTATGAATATTTGTTTTATGACTGATAATTACGCAGAAAAATTAAACCGTATATTTTTTCCAAAACAATTTAATCTTTTTCTCGAAAGCTATTAGAGATATTGGAAATATCATTGCAGCATTTGATGGGCCTAATTAAACTCTACAACGGTAATTATGAATAGTTGTTCTATGACCGATAATTACGCAATAAAATTAAACCGTATATTTTTTCCAAAATAATTTCCTCCTTTTCTCGAAAGCTATTAGAGATATTGGAAATATCATTGCAGCATCTGATAGATCTAATTAAACTCTACAACTGTAATTATGAATATTTGTTCTATGACCGATAATTACGCAATAAAATTAAAGCGTATATTTTTTCCTAAACAATTTCCTCGTTTTTTCCATAGCTATTAGAGATATTGGAAATATCATTGCAGCATCTGATAGACCTAATTAAACTCTACAACTGTAATTATGAATATTTGTTCTATGACTGATAATTACGCAGTAAAATTAAACCGTATATTTTTTCCCAAACAATTTCCTCGTTTTCTCGATAGCTATTAGAGATATTGGAAATATCATTGCAGCATCTGATAGACCTGATTAAACTATACATCTGTAATTATAGACCTAATTAAACTCTACATCTGTAATTATGAATATTTGTTCTATGACCGATAATTACGCAATAAAATTAAACCGTATATTTTTTCAAAAATAATTTCCTCCTTTTCTCGAAAGCTATTAGAGATATTGGAAATATCATTGCAGCATCTGATGGACCTAATTAAACTCTACAACTGTAATTATGAATATTTGTTCCATGACCGATAATTACGCAATAAAATTAAACCGTATATTTTTTCCAAAACAATTTCCTCGTTTTCTCGATAGCTATTAGAGATATTGGAAATATCATTGCAGCATCTGGTAGACCTAATTAAACTCTACAACTGTAATTATGAATATTTGTTCTATGACCGATAATTATTATTAAAATTAAAGCGTATATTTTTTCCCAAACAATTTCCTCGTTTTCTCGATAGCTATTAGAGATATTGGAAATATCATTGCAGCATCTGATAGACCTAATTAAACTCTTCAACTGTAATTATGAATATTTGTTTTATGACTGATAATTACGCAGAAAATTTAAACCGTATATTTTTTCCAAAACAATTTAATCTTTTTCTCGAAAGCTATTAGAGATATTGGAAATATCATTGCAGCATTTGATGGGCCTAATTAAACTCTACAACGGTAATTATGAATAGTTGTTCTATGACCGATAATTACGCAATAAAATTAAACCGTATATTTTTTCCAAAATAATTTCCTCCTTTTCTCGAAAGCTATTAGAGATATTGGAAATATCATTGCAGCATCTGATAGATCTAATTAAACTCTACAACTGTAATTATGAATATTTGTTCTATGACCGATAATTACGCAATAAAATTAAAGCGTATATTTTTTCCTAAACAATTTCCTCGTTTTTTCCATAGCTATTAGAGATATTGGAAATATCATTGCAGCATCTGATAGACCTAATTAAACTCTACAACTGTAATTATGAATATTTGTTCTATGACTGATAATTACGCAGTAAAATTAAACCGTATATTTTTTCCCAAACAATTTCCTCGTTTTCTCGATAGCTATTAGAGATATTGGAAATATCATTGCAGCATCTGATAGACCTGATTAAACTATACATCTGTAATTATAGACCTAATTAAACTCTACATCTGTAATTATGAATATTTGTTCTATGACCGATAATTACGCAATAAAATTAAACCGTATATTTTTTCAAAAATAATTTCCTCCTTTTCTCGAAAGCTATTAGAGATATTGGAAATATCATTGCAGCATCTGATGGACCTAATTAAACTCTACAACTGTAATTATGAATATTTGTTCCATGACCGATAATTACGCAATAAAATTAAACCGTATATTTTTTCCAAAACAATTTCCTCGTTTTCTCGATAGCTATTAGAGATATTGGAAATATCATTGCAGCATCTGGTAGACCTAATTAAACTCTACAACTGTAATTATGAATATTTGTTCTATGACCGATAATTATTATTAAAATTAAAGCGTATATTTTTTCCCAAACAATTTCCTCGTTTTCTCGATAGCTATTAGAGATATTGGAAATATCATTGCAGCATCTGATAGACCTAATTAAACTCTTCAACTGTAATTATGAATATTTGTTTTATGACTGATAATTACGCAGAAAATTTAAACCGTATATTTTTTCCAAAACAATTTAATCTTTTTCTCGAAAGCTATTAGAGATATTGGAAATATCATTGCAGCATTTGATGGGCCTAATTAAACTCTACAACGGTAATTATGAATAGTTGTTCTATGACCGATAATTACGCAATAAAATTAAACCGTATATTTTTTCCAAAATAATTTCCTCCTTTTCTCGAAAGCTATTAGAGATATTGGAAATATCATTGCAGCATCTGATAGATCTAATTAAACTCTACAACTGTAATTATGAATATTTGTTCTATGACCGATAATTACGCAATAAAATTAAAGCGTATATTTTTTCCTAAACAATTTCCTCGTTTTTTCCATAGCTATTAGAGATATTGGAAATATCATTGCAGCATCTGATAGACCTAATTAAACTCTACAACTGTAATTATGAATATTTGTTCTATGACTGATAATTACGCAGTAAAATTAAACCGTATATTTTTTCCCAAACAATTTCCTCGTTTTCTCGATAGCTATTAGAGATATTGGAAATATCATTGCAGCATCTGATAGACCTGATTAAACTATACATCTGTAATTATAGACCTAATTAAACTCTACATCTGTAATTATGAATATTTGTTCTATGACCGATAATTACGCAATAAAATTAAACCGTATATTTTTTCAAAAATAATTTCCTCCTTTTCTCGAAAGCTATTAGAGATATTGGAAATATCATTGCAGCATCTGATGGACCTAATTAAACTCTACAACTGTAATTATGAATATTTGTTCCATGACCGATAATTACGCAATAAAATTAAACCGTATATTTTTTCCAAAACAATTTCCTCGTTTTCTCGATAGCTATTAGAGATATTGGAAATATCATTGCAGCATCTGGTAGACCTAATTAAACTCTACAACTGTAATTATGAATATTTGTTCTATGACCGATAATTACGCAATAA
The DNA here is from genome assembly GCA_036785275.1 of Cancer borealis. Taxonomy (NCBI): domain Eukaryota; kingdom Metazoa; phylum Arthropoda; class Malacostraca; order Decapoda; family Cancridae; genus Cancer; species Cancer borealis. The sequence goes on along the minus strand of JAXIVD010000612.1, from coordinate 90,344 downwards.
AATTAAAGCGTATATTTTTTCCCAAACAATTTCCTCGTTTTCTCGATAGCTATTAGAGATATTGGAAATATCATTGCAGCATCTGATAGACCTAATTAAACTCTTCAACTGTAATTATGAATATTTGTTTTATGACTGATAATTACGCAGAAAAATTAAACCGTATATTTTTTCCAAAACAATTTAATCTTTTTCTCGAAAGCTATTAGAGATATTGGAAATATCATTGCAGCATTTGATGGGCCTAATTAAACTCTACAACGGTAATTATGAATAGTTGTTCTATGACCGATAATTACGCAATAAAATTAAACCGTATGTTTTTTCCAAAATAATTTCCTCCTTTTCTCGAAAGCTATTAGAGATATTGGAAATATCATTGCAGCATCTGATAGATCTAATTAAACTCTACAACTGTAATTATGAATATTTGTTCTATGACCGATAATTACGCAATAAAATTAAAGCGTATATTTTTTCCTAAACAATTTCCTCGTTTTTTCCATAGCTATTAGAGATATTGGAAATATCATTGCAGCATCTGATAGACCTAATTAAACTCTACAACTGTAATTATGAATATTTGTTCTATGACTGATAATTACGCAGTAAAATTAAACCGTATATTTTTTCCCAAACAATTTCCTCGTTTTCTCGATAGCTATTAGAGATATTGGAAATATCATTGCAGCATCTGATAGACCTGATTAAACTATACATCTGTAATTATAGACCTAATTAAACTCTACATCTGTAATTATGAATATTTGTTCTATGACCGATAATTACGCAATAAAATTAAACCGTATATTTTTTCAAAAATAATTTCCTCCTTTTCTCGAAAGCTATTAGAGATATTGGAAATATCATTGCAGCAGCTGATGGACCTAATTAAACTCTACAACTGTAATTATGAATATTTGTTCCATGACCGATAATTACGCAATAAAATTAAACCGTATATTTTTTCCAAAACAATTTCCTCGTTTTCTCGATAGCTATTAGAGATATTGGAAATATCATTGCAGCATCTGGTAGACCTAATTAAACTCTACAACTGTAATTATGAATATTTGTTCTATGACCGATAATTACGCAATAAAATTAAAGCGTATATTTTTTCCCAAACAATTTCCTCGTTTTCTCGATAGCTATTAGAGATATTGGAAATATCATTGCAGCATCTGATAGACCTAATTAAACTCTTCAACTGTAATTATGAATATTTGTTTTATGACTGATAATTACGCAGAAAAATTAAACCGTATATTTTTTCCAAAACAATTTAATCTTTTTCTCGAAAGCTATTAGAGATATTGGAAATATCATTGCAGCATTTGATGGGCCTAATTAAACTCTACAACGGTAATTATGAATAGTTGTTCTATGACCGATAATTACGCAATAAAATTAAACCGTATATTTTTTCCAAAATAATTTCCTCCTTTTCTCGAAAGCTATTAGAGATATTGGAAATATCATTGCAGCATCTGATAGATCTAATTAAACTCTACAACTGTAATTATGAATATTTGTTCTATGACCGATAATTACGCAATAAAATTAAAGCGTATATTTTTTCCTAAACAATTTCCTCGTTTTTTCCATAGCTATTAGAGATATTGGAAATATCATTGCAGCATCTGATAGACCTAATTAAACTCTACAACTGTAATTATGAATATTTGTTCTATGACTGATAATTACGCAGTAAAATTAAACCGTATATTTTTTCCCAAACAATTTCCTCGTTTTCTCGATAGCTATTAGAGATATTGGAAATATCATTGCAGCATCTGATAGACCTGATTAAACTATACATCTGTAATTATAGACCTAATTAAACTCTACATCTGTAATTATGAATATTTGTTCTATGACCGATAATTACGCAATAAAATTAAACCGTATATTTTTTCAAAAATAATTTCCTCCTTTTCTCGAAAGCTATTAGAGATATTGGAAATATCATTGCAGCATCTGATGGACCTAATTAAACTCTACAACTGTAATTATGAATATTTGTTCCATGACCGATAATTACGCAATAAAATTAAACCGTATATTTTTTCCAAAACAATTTCCTCGTTTTCTCGATAGCTATTAGAGATATTGGAAATATCATTGCAGCATCTGGTAGACCTAATTAAACTCTACAACTGTAATTATGAATATTTGTTCTATGACCGATAATTACGCAATAAAATTAAAGCGTATATTTTTTCCCAAACAATTTCCTCGTTTTCTCGATAGCTATTAGAGATATTGGAAATATCATTGCAGCATCTGATAGACCTAATTAAACTCTTCAACTGTAATTATGAATATTTGTTTTATGACTGATAATTACGCAGAAAAATTAAACCGTATATTTTTTCCAAAACAATTTAATCTTTTTCTCGAAAGCTATTAGAGATATTGGAAATATCATTGCAGCATTTGATGGGCCTAATTAAACTCTACAACGGTAATTATGAATAGTTGTTCTATGACCGATAATTACGCAATAAAATTAAACCGTATATTTTTTCCAAAATAATTTCCTCCTTTTCTCGAAAGCTATTAGAGATATTGGAAATATCATTGCAGCATCTGATAGATCTAATTAAACTCTACAACTGTAATTATGAATATTTGTTCTATGACCGATAATTACGCAATAAAATTAAAGCGTATATTTTTTCCTAAACAATTTCCTCGTTTTTTCCATAGCTATTAGAGATATTGGAAATATCATTGCAGCATCTGATAGACCTAATTAAACTCTACAACTGTAATTATGAATATTTGTTCTATGACTGATAATTACGCAGTAAAATTAAACCGTATATTTTTTCCCAAACAATTTCCTCGTTTTCTCGATAGCTATTAGAGATATTGGAAATATCATTGCAGCATCTGATAGACCTGATTAAACTATACATCTGTAATTATAGACCTAATTAAACTCTACATCTGTAATTATGAATATTTGTTCTATGACCGATAATTACGCAATAAAATTAAACCGTATATTTTTTCAAAAATAATTTCCTCCTTTTCTCGAAAGCTATTAGAGATATTGGAAATATCATTGCAGCATCTGATGGACCTAATTAAACTCTACAACTGTAATTATGAATATTTGTTCCATGACCGATAATTACGCAATAAAATTAAACCGTATATTTTTTCCAAAACAATTTCCTCGTTTTCTCGATAGCTATTAGAGATATTGGAAATATCATTGCAGCATCTGGTAGACCTAATTAAACTCTACAACTGTAATTATGAATATTTGTTCTATGACCGATAATTACGCAATAAAATTAAAGCGTATATTTTTTCCCAAACAATTTCCTCGTTTTCTCGATAGCTATTAGAGATATTGGAAATATCATTGCAGCATCTGATAGACCTAATTAAACTCTTCAACTGTAATTATGAATATTTGTTTTATGACTGATAATTACGCAGAAAAATTAAACCGTATATTTTTTCCAAAACAATTTAATCTTTTTCTCGAAAGCTATTAGAGATATTGGAAATATCATTGCAGCATTTGATGGGCCTAATTAAACTCTACAACGGTAATTATGAATAGTTGTTCTATGACCGATAATTACGCAATAAAATTAAACCGTATGTTTTTTCCAAAATAATTTCCTCCTTTTCTCGAAAGCTATTAGAGATATTGGAAATATCATTGCAGCATCTGATAGATCTAATTAAACTCTACAACTGTAATTATGAATATTTGTTCTATGACCGATAATTACGCAATAAAATTAAAGCGTATATTTTTTCCTAAACAATTTCCTCGTTTTTTCCATAGCTATTGGAGATATTGGAAATATCATTGCAGCATCTGATAGACCTAATTAAACTCTACAACTGTAATTATGAATATTTGTTCTATGACTGATAATTACGCAGTAAAATTAAACCGTATATTTTTTCCCAAACAATTTCCTCGTTTTCTCGATAGCTATTAGAGATATTGGAAATATCATTGCAGCATCTGATAGACCTGATTAAACTATACATCTGTAATTATAGACCTAATTAAACTCTACATCTGTAATTATGAATATTTGTTCTATGACCGATAATTACGCAATAAAATTAAACCGTATATTTTTTCAAAAATAATTTCCTCCTTTTCTCGAAAGCTATTAGAGATATTGGAAATATCATTGCAGCATCTGATGGACCTAATTAAACTCTACAACTGTAATTATGAATATTTGTTCCATGACCGATAATTACGCAATAAAATTAAACCGTATATTTTTTCCAAAACAATTTCCTCGTTTTCTCGATAGCTATTAGAGATATTGGAAATATCATTGCAGCATCTGGTAGACCTAATTAAACTCTACAACTGTAATTATGAATATTTGTTCTATGACCGATAATTACGCAATAAAATTAAAGCGTATATTTTTTCCCAAACAATTTCCTCGTTTTCTCGATAGCTATTAGAGATATTGGAAATATCATTGCAGCATCTGATAGACCTAATTAAACTCTTCAACTGTAATTATGAATATTTGTTTTATGACTGATAATTACGCAGAAAAATTAAACCGTATATTTTTTCCAAAACAATTTAATCTTTTTCTCGAAAGCTATTAGAGATATTGGAAATATCATTGCAGCATTTGATGGGCCTAATTAAACTCTACAACGGTAATTATGAATAGTTGTTCTATGACCGATAATTACGCAATAAAATTAAACCGTATATTTTTTCCAAAATAATTTCCTCCTTTTCTCGAAAGCTATTAGAGATATTGGAAATATCATTGCAGCATCTGATAGATCTAATTAAACTCTACAACTGTAATTATGAATATTTGTTCTATGACCGATAATTACGCAATAAAATTAAAGCGTATATTTTTTCCTAAACAATTTCCTCGTTTTTTCCATAGCTATTAGAGATATTGGAAATATCATTGCAGCATCTGATAGACCTAATTAAACTCTACAACTGTAATTATGAATATTTGTTCTATGACTGATAATTACGCAGTAAAATTAAACCGTATATTTTTTCCCAAACAATTTCCTCGTTTTCTCGATAGCTATTAGAGATATTGGAAATATCATTGCAGCATCTGATAGACCTGATTAAACTATACATCTGTAATTATAGACCTAATTAAACTCTACATCTGTAATTATGAATATTTGTTCTATGACCGATAATTACGCAATAAAATTAAACCGTATATTTTTTCAAAAATAATTTCCTCCTTTTCTCGAAAGCTATTAGAGATATTGGAAATATCATTGCAGCAGCTGATGGACCTAATTAAACTCTACAACTGTAATTATGAATATTTGTTCCATGACCGATAATTACGCAATAAAATTAAACCGTATATTTTTTCCAAAACAATTTCCTCGTTTTCTCGATAGCTATTAGAGATATTGGAAATATCATTGCAGCATCTGGTAGACCTAATTAAACTCTACAACTGTAATTATGAATATTTGTTCTATGACCGATAATTACGCAATAAAATTAAAGCGTATATTTTTTCCCAAACAATTTCCTCGTTTTCTCGATAGCTATTAGAGATATTGGAAATATCATTGCAGCATCTGATAGACCTAATTAAACTCTTCAACTGTAATTATGAATATTTGTTTTATGACTGATAATTACGCAGAAAAATTAAACCGTATATTTTTTCCAAAACAATTTAATCTTTTTCTCGAAAGCTATTAGAGATATTGGAAATATCATTGCAGCATTTGATGGGCCTAATTAAACTCTACAACGGTAATTATGAATAGTTGTTCTATGACCGATAATTACGCAATAAAATTAAACCGTATATTTTTTCCAAAATAATTTCCTCCTTTTCTCGAAAGCTATTAGAGATATTGGAAATATCATTGCAGCATCTGATAGATCTAATTAAACTCTACAACTGTAATTATGAATATTTGTTCTATGACCGATAATTACGCAATAAAATTAAAGCGTATATTTTTTCCTAAACAATTTCCTCGTTTTTTCCATAGCTATTAGAGATATTGGAAATATCATTGCAGCATCTGATAGACCTAATTAAACTCTACAACTGTAATTATGAATATTTGTTCTATGACTGATAATTACGCAGTAAAATTAAACCGTATATTTTTTCCCAAACAATTTCCTCGTTTTCTCGATAGCTATTAGAGATATTGGAAATATCATTGCAGCATCTGATAGACCTGATTAAACTATACATCTGTAATTATAGACCTAATTAAACTCTACATCTGTAATTATGAATATTTGTTCTATGACCGATAATTACGCAATAAAATTAAACCGTATATTTTTTCAAAAATAATTTCCTCCTTTTCTCGAAAGCTATTAGAGATATTGGAAATATCATTGCAGCATCTGATGGACCTAATTAAACTCTACAACTGTAATTATGAATATTTGTTCCATGACCGATAATTACGCAATAAAATTAAACCGTATATTTTTTCCAAAACAATTTCCTCGTTTTCTCGATAGCTATTAGAGATATTGGAAATATCATTGCAGCATCTGGTAGACCTAATTAAACTCTACAACTGTAATTATGAATATTTGTTCTATGACCGATAATTACGCAATAAAATTAAAGCGTATATTTTTTCCCAAACAATTTCCTCGTTTTCTCGATAGCTATTAGAGATATTGGAAATATCATTGCAGCATCTGATAGACCTAATTAAACTCTTCAACTGTAATTATGAATATTTGTTTTATGACTGATAATTACGCAGAAAATTTAAACCGTATATTTTTTCCAAAACAATTTAATCTTTTTCTCGAAAGCTATTAGAGATATTGGAAATATCATTGCAGCATTTGATGGGCCTAATTAAACTCTACAACGGTAATTATGAATAGTTGTTCTATGACCGATAATTACGCAATAAAATTAAACCGTATATTTTTTCCAAAATAATTTCCTCCTTTTCTCGAAAGCTATTAGAGATATTGGAAATATCATTGCAGCATCTGATAGATCTAATTAAACTCTACAACTGTAATTATGAATATTTGTTCTATGACCGATAATTACGCAATAAAATTAAAGCGTATATTTTTTCCTAAACAATTTCCTCGTTTTTTCCATAGCTATTAGAGATATTGGAAATATCATTGCAGCATCTGATAGACCTAATTAAACTCTACAACTGTAATTATGAATATTTGTTCTATGACTGATAATTACGCAGTAAAATTAAACCGTATATTTTTTCCCAAACAATTTCCTCGTTTTCTCGATAGCTATTAGAGATATTGGAAATATCATTGCAGCATCTGATAGACCTGATTAAACTATACATCTGTAATTATAGACCTAATTAAACTCTACATCTGTAATTATGAATATTTGTTCTATGACCGATAATTACGCAATAAAATTAAACCGTATATTTTTTCAAAAATAATTTCCTCCTTTTCTCGAAAGCTATTAGAGATATTGGAAATATCATTGCAGCATCTGATGGACCTAATTAAACTCTACAACTGTAATTATGAATATTTGTTCCATGACCGATAATTACGCAATAAAATTAAACCGTATATTTTTTCCAAAACAATTTCCTCGTTTTCTCGATAGCTATTAGAGATATTGGAAATATCATTGCAGCATCTGGTAGACCTAATTAAACTCTACAACTGTAATTATGAATATTTGTTCTATGACCGATAATTACGCAATAAAATTAAAGCGTATATTTTTTCCCAAACAATTTCCTCGTTTTCTCGATAGCTATTAGAGATATTGGAAATATCATTGCAGCATCTGATAGACCTAATTAAACTCTTCAACTGTAATTATGAATATTTGTTTTATGACTGATAATTACGCAGAAAAATTAAACCGTATATTTTTTCCAAAACAATTTAATCTTTTTCTCGAAAGCTATTAGAGATATTGGAAATATCATTGCAGCATTTGATGGGCCTAATTAAACTCTACAACGGTAATTATGAATAGTTGTTCTATGACCGATAATTACGCAATAAAATTAAACCGTATGTTTTTTCCAAAATAATTTCCTCCTTTTCTCGAAAGCTATTAGAGATATTGGAAATATCATTGCAGCATCTGATAGATCTAATTAAACTCTACAACTGTAATTATGAATATTTGTTCTATGACCGATAATTACGCAATAAAATTAAAGCGTATATTTTTTCCTAAACAATTTCCTCGTTTTTTCCATAGCTATTAGAGATATTGGAAATATCATTGCAGCATCTGATAGACCTAATTAAACTCTACAACTGTAATTATGAATATTTGTTCTATGACTGATAATTACGCAGTAAAATTAAACCGTATATTTTTTCCCAAACAATTTCCTCGTTTTCTCGATAGCTATTAGAGATATTGGAAATATCATTGCAGCATCTGATAGACCTGATTAAACTATACATCTGTAATTATAGACCTAATTAAACTCTACATCTGTAATTATGAATATTTGTTCTATGACCGATAATTACGCAATAAAATTAAACCGTATATTTTTTCAAAAATAATTTCCTCCTTTTCTCGAAAGCTATTAGAGATATTGGAAATATCATTGCAGCAGCTGATGGACCTAATTAAACTCTACAACTGTAATTATGAATATTTGTTCCATGACCGATAATTACGCAATAAAATTAAACCGTATATTTTTTCCAAAACAATTTCCTCGTTTTCTCGATAGCTATTAGAGATATTGGAAATATCATTGCAGCATCTGGTAGACCTAATTAAACTCTACAACTGTAATTATGAATATTTGTTCTATGACCGATAATTACGCAATAAAATTAAAGCGTATATTTTTTCCCAAACAATTTCCTCGTTTTCTCGATAGCTATTAGAGATATTGGAAATATCATTGCAGCATCTGATAGACCTAATTAAACTCTTCAACTGTAATTATGAATATTTGTTTTATGACTGATAATTACGCAGAAAAATTAAACCGTATATTTTTTCCAAAACAATTTAATCTTTTTCTCGAAAGCTATTAGAGATATTGGAAATATCATTGCAGCATTTGATGGGCCTAATTAAACTCTACAACGGTAATTATGAATAGTTGTTCTATGACCGATAATTACGCAATAAAATTAAACCGTATATTTTTTCCAAAATAATTTCCTCCTTTTCTCGAAAGCTATTAGAGATATTGGAAATATCATTGCAGCATCTGATAGATCTAATTAAACTCTACAACTGTAATTATGAATATTTGTTCTATGACCGATAATTACGCAATAAAATTAAAGCGTATATTTTTTCCTAAACAATTTCCTCGTTTTTTCCATAGCTATTAGAGATATTGGAAATATCATTGCAGCATCTGATAGACCTAATTAAACTCTACAACTGTAATTATGAATATTTGTTCTATGACTGATAATTACGCAGTAAAATTAAACCGTATATTTTTTCCCAAACAATTTCCTCGTTTTCTCGATAGCTATTAGAGATATTGGAAATATCATTGCAGCATCTGATAGACCTGATTAAACTATACATCTGTAATTATAGACCTAATTAAACTCTACATCTGTAATTATGAATATTTGTTCTATGACCGATAATTACGCAATAAAATTAAACCGTATATTTTTTCAAAAATAATTTCCTCCTTTTCTCGAAAGCTATTAGAGATATTGGAAATATCATTGCAGCATCTGATGGACCTAATTAAACTCTACAACTGTAATTATGAATATTTGTTCCATGACCGATAATTACGCAATAAAATTAAACCGTATATTTTTTCCAAAACAATTTCCTCGTTTTCTCGATAGCTATTAGAGATATTGGAAATATCATTGCAGCATCTGGTAGACCTAATTAAACTCTACAACTGTAATTATGAATATTTGTTCTATGACCGATAATTACGCAATAAAATTAAAGCGTATATTTTTTCCCAAACAATTTCCTCGTTTTCTCGATAGCTATTAGAGATATTGGAAATATCATTGCAGCATCTGATAGACCTAATTAAACTCTTCAACTGTAATTATGAATATTTGTTTTATGACTGATAATTACGCAGAAAAATTAAACCGTATATTTTTTCCAAAACAATTTAATCTTTTTCTCGAAAGCTATTAGAGATATTGGAAATATCATTGCAGCATTTGATGGGCCTAATTAAACTCTACAACGGTAATTATGAATAGTTGTTCTATGACCGATAATTACGCAATAAAATTAAACCGTATATTTTTTCCAAAATAATTTCCTCCTTTTCTCGAAAGCTATTAGAGATATTGGAAATATCATTGCAGCATCTGATAGATCTAATTAAACTCTACAACTGTAATTATGAATATTTGTTCTATGACCGATAATTACGCAATAAAATTAAAGCGTATATTTTTTCCTAAACAATTTCCTCGTTTTTTCCATAGCTATTAGAGATATTGGAAATATCATTGCAGCATCTGATAGACCTAATTAAACTCTACAACTGTAATTATGAATATTTGTTCTATGACTGATAATTACGCAGTAAAATTAAACCGTATATTTTTTCCCAAACAATTTCCTCGTTTTCTCGATAGCTATTAGAGATATTGGAAATATCATTGCAGCATCTGATAGACCTGATTAAACTATACATCTGTAATTATAGACCTAATTAAACTCTACATCTGTAATTATGAATATTTGTTCTATGACCGATAATTACGCAATAAAATTAAACCGTATATTTTTTCAAAAATAATTTCCTCCTTTTCTCGAAAGCTATTAGAGATATTGGAAATATCATTGCAGCATCTGATGGACCTAATTAAACTCTACAACTGTAATTATGAATATTTGTTCCATGACCGATAATTACGCAATAAAATTAAACCGTATATTTTTTCCAAAACAATTTCCTCGTTTTCTCGATAGCTATTAGAGATATTGGAAATATCATTGCAGCATCTGGTAGACCTAATTAAACTCTACAACTGTAATTATGAATATTTGTTCTATGACCGATAATTACGCAATAAAATTAAAGCGTATATTTTTTCCCAAACAATTTCCTCGTTTTCTCGATAGCTATTAGAGATATTGGAAATATCATTGCAGCATCTGATAGACCTAATTAAACTCTTCAACTGTAATTATGAATATTTGTTTTATGACTGATAATTACGCAGAAAAATTAAACCGTATATTTTTTCCAAAACAATTTAATCTTTTTCTCGAAAGCTATTAGAGATATTGGAAATATCATTGCAGCATTTGATGGGCCTAATTAAACTCTACAACGGTAATTATGAATAGTTGTTCTATGACCGATAATTACGCAATAAAATTAAACCGTATATTTTTTCCAAAATAATTTCCTCCTTTTCTCGAAAGCTATTAGAGATATTGGAAATATCATTGCAGCATCTGATAGATCTAATTAAACTCTACAACTGTAATTATGAATATTTGTTCTATGACCGATAATTACGCAATAAAATTAAAGCGTATATTTTTTCCTAAACAATTTCCTCGTTTTTTCCATAGCTATTAGAGATATTGGAAATATCATTGCAGCATCTGATAGACCTAATTAAACTCTACAACTGTAATTATGAATATTTGTTCTATGACTGATAATTACGCAGTAAAATTAAACCGTATATTTTTTCCCAAACAATTTCCTCGTTTTCTCGATAGCTATTAGAGATATTGGAAATATCATTGCAGCATCTGATAGACCTGATTAAACTATACATCTGTAATTATAGACCTAATTAAACTCTACATCTGTAATTATGAATATTTGTTCTATGACCGATAATTACGCAATAAAATTAAACCGTATATTTTTTCAAAAATAATTTCCTCCTTTTCTCGAAAGCTATTAGAGATATTGGAAATATCATTGCAGCATCTGATGGACCTAATTAAACTCTACAACTGTAATTATGAATATTTGTTCCATGACCGATAATTACGCAATAAAATTAAACCGTATATTTTTTCCAAAACAATTTCCTCGTTTTCTCGATAGCTATTAGAGATATTGGAAATATCATTGCAGCATCTGGTAGACCTAATTAAACTCTACAACTGTAATTATGAATATTTGTTCTATGACCGATAATTACGCAATAAAATTAAAGCGTATATTTTTTCCCAAACAATTTCCTCGTTTTCTCGATAGCTATTAGAGATATTGGAAATATCATTGCAGCATCTGATAGACCTAATTAAACTCTTCAACTGTAATTATGAATATTTGTTTTATGACTGATAATTACGCAGAAAAATTAAACCGTATATTTTTTCCAAAACAATTTAATCTTTTTCTCGAAAGCTATTAGAGATATTGGAAATATCATTGCAGCATTTGATGGGCCTAATTAAACTCTACAACGGTAATTATGAATAGTTGTTCTATGACCGATAATTACGCAATAAAATTAAACCGTATATTTTTTCCAAAATAATTTCCTCCTTTTCTCGAAAGCTATTAGAGATATTGGAAATATCATTGCAGCATCTGATAGATCTAATTAAACTCTACAACTGTAATTATGAATATTTGTTCTATGACCGATAATTACGCAATAAAATTAAAGCGTATATTTTTTCCTAAACAATTTCCTCGTTTTTTCCATAGCTATTAGAGATATTGGAAATATCATTGCAGCATCTGATAGACCTAATTAAACTCTACAACTGTAATTATGAATATTTGTTCTATGACTGATAATTACGCAGTAAAATTAAACCGTATATTTTTTCCCAAACAATTTCCTCGTTTTCTCGATAGCTATTAGAGATATTGGAAATATCATTGCAGCATCTGATAGACCTGATTAAACTATACATCTGTAATTATAGACCTAATTAAACTCTACATCTGTAATTATGAATATTTGTTCTATGACCGATAATTACGCAATAAAATTAAACCGTATATTTTTTCAAAAATAATTTCCTCCTTTTCTCGAAAGCTATTAGAGATATTGGAAATATCATTGCAGCATCTGATGGACCTAATTAAACTCTACAACTGTAATTATGAATATTTGTTCCATGACCGATAATTACGCAATAAAATTAAACCGTATATTTTTTCCAAAACAATTTCCTCGTTTTCTCGATAGCTATTAGAGATATTGGAAATATCATTGCAGCATCTGGTAGACCTAATTAAACTCTACAACTGTAATTATGAATATTTGTTCTATGACCGATAATTACGCAATAAAATTAAAGCGTATATTTTTTCCCAAACAATTTCCTCGTTTTCTCGATAGCTATTAGAGATATTGGAAATATCATTGCAGCATCTGATAGACCTAATTAAACTCTTCAACTGTAATTATGAATATTTGTTTTATGACTGATAATTACGCAGAAAAATTAAACCGTATATTTTTTCCAAAACAATTTAATCTTTTTCTCGAAAGCTATTAGAGATATTGGAAATATCATTGCAGCATTTGATGGGCCTAATTAAACTCTACAACGGTAATTATGAATAGTTGTTCTATGACCGATAATTACGCAATAAAATTAAACCGTATGTTTTTTCCAAAATAATTTCCTCCTTTTCTCGAAAGCTATTAGAGATATTGGAAATATCATTGCAGCATCTGATAGATCTAATTAAACTCTACAACTGTAATTATGAATATTTGTTCTATGACCGATAATTACGCAATAAAATTAAAGCGTATATTTTTTCCTAAACAATTTCCTCGTTTTTTCCATAGCTATTGGAGATATTGGAAATATCATTGCAGCATCTGATAGACCTAATTAAACTCTACAACTGTAATTATGAATATTTGTTCTATGACTGATAATTACGCAGTAAAATTAAACCGTATATTTTTTCCCAAACAATTTCCTCGTTTTCTCGATAGCTATTAGAGATATTGGAAATATCATTGCAGCATCTGATAGACCTGATTAAACTATACATCTGTAATTATAGACCTAATTAAACTCTACATCTGTAATTATGAATATTTGTTCTATGACCGATAATTACGCAATAAAATTAAACCGTATATTTTTTCAAAAATAATTTCCTCCTTTTCTCGAAAGCTATTAGAGATATTGGAAATATCATTGCAGCATCTGATGGACCTAATTAAACTCTACAACTGTAATTATGAATATTTGTTCCATGACCGATAATTACGCAATAAAATTAAACCGTATATTTTTTCCAAAACAATTTCCTCGTTTTCTCGATAGCTATTAGAGATATTGGAAATATCATTGCAGCATCTGGTAGACCTAATTAAACTCTACAACTGTAATTATGAATATTTGTTCTATGACCGATAATTACGCAATAAAATTAAAGCGTATATTTTTTCCCAAACAATTTCCTCGTTTTCTCGATAGCTATTAGAGATATTGGAAATATCATTGCAGCATCTGATAGACCTAATTAAACTCTTCAACTGTAATTATGAATATTTGTTTTATGACTGATAATTACGCAGAAAAATTAAACCGTATATTTTTTCCAAAACAATTTAATCTTTTTCTCGAAAGCTATTAGAGATATTGGAAATATCATTGCAGCATTTGATGGGCCTAATTAAACTCTACAACGGTAATTATGAATAGTTGTTCTATGACCGATAATTACGCAATAAAATTAAACCGTATATTTTTTCCAAAATAATTTCCTCCTTTTCTCGAAAGCTATTAGAGATATTGGAAATATCATTGCAGCATCTGATAGATCTAATTAAACTCTACAACTGTAATTATGAATATTTGTTCTATGACCGATAATTACGCAATAAAATTAAAGCGTATATTTTTTCCTAAACAATTTCCTCGTTTTTTCCATAGCTATTAGAGATATTGGAAATATCATTGCAGCATCTGATAGACCTAATTAAACTCTACAACTGTAATTATGAATATTTGTTCTATGACTGATAATTACGCAGTAAAATTAAACCGTATATTTTTTCCCAAACAATTTCCTCGTTTTCTCGATAGCTATTAGAGATATTGGAAATATCATTGCAGCATCTGATAGACCTGATTAAACTATACATCTGTAATTATAGACCTAATTAAACTCTACATCTGTAATTATGAATATTTGTTCTATGACCGATAATTACGCAATAAAATTAAACCGTATATTTTTTCAAAAATAATTTCCTCCTTTTCTCGAAAGCTATTAGAGATATTGGAAATATCATTGCAGCATCTGATGGACCTAATTAAACTCTACAACTGTAATTATGAATATTTGTTCCATGACCGATAATTACGCAATAAAATTAAACCGTATATTTTTTCCAAAACAATTTCCTCGTTTTCTCGATAGCTATTAGAGATATTGGAAATATCATTGCAGCATCTGGTAGACCTAATTAAACTCTACAACTGTAATTATGAATATTTGTTCTATGACCGATAATTACGCAATAAAATTAAAGCGTATATTTTTTCCCAAACAATTTCCTCGTTTTCTCGATAGCTATTAGAGATATTGGAAATATCATTGCAGCATCTGATAGACCTAATTAAACTCTTCAACTGTAATTATGAATATTTGTTTTATGACTGATAATTACGCAGAAAAATTAAACCGTATATTTTTTCCAAAACAATTTAATCTTTTTCTCGAAAGCTATTAGAGATATTGGAAATATCATTGCAGCATTTGATGGGCCTAATTAAACTCTACAACGGTAATTATGAATAGTTGTTCTATGACCGATAATTACGCAATAAAATTAAACCGTATGTTTTTTCCAAAATAATTTCCTCCTTTTCTCGAAAGCTATTAGAGATATTGGAAATATCATTGCAGCATCTGATAGATCTAATTAAACTCTACAACTGTAATTATGAATATTTGTTCTATGACCGATAATTACGCAATAAAATTAAAGCGTATATTTTTTCCTAAACAATTTCCTCGTTTTTTCCATAGCTATTAGAGATATTGGAAATATCATTGCAGCATCTGATAGACCTAATTAAACTCTACAACTGTAATTATGAATATTTGTTCTATGACTGATAATTACGCAGTAAAATTAAACCGTATATTTTTTCCCAAACAATTTCCTCGTTTTCTCGATAGCTATTCGAGATATTGGAAATATCATTGCAGCATCTGATAGACCTGATTAAACTATACATCTGTAATTATAGACCTAATTAAACTCTACATCTGTAATTATGAATATTTGTTCTATGACCGATAATTACGCAATAAAATTAAACCGTATATTTTTTCAAAAATAATTTCCTCCTTTTCTCGAAAGCTATTAGAGATATTGGAAATATCATTGCAGCATCTGATGGACCTAATTAAACTCTACAACTGTAATTATGAATATTTGTTCCATGACCGATAATTACGCAATAAAATTAAACCGTATATTTTTTCCAAAACAATTTCCTCGTTTTCTCGATAGCTATTAGAGATATTGGAAATATCATTGCAGCATCTGGTAGACCTAATTAAACTCTACAACTGTAATTATGAATATTTGTTCTATGACCGATAATTACGCAATAAAATTAAAGCGTATATTTTTTCCCAAACAATTTCCTCGTTTTCTCGATAGCTATTAGAGATATTGGAAATATCATTGCAGCATCTGATAGACCTAATTAAACTCTTCAACTGTAATTATGAATATTTGTTTTATGACTGATAATTACGCAGAAAAATTAAACCGTATATTTTTTCCAAAACAATTTAATCTTTTTCTCGAAAGCTATTAGAGATATTGGAAATATCATTGCAGCATTTGATGGGCCTAATTAAACTCTACAACGGTAATTATGAATAGTTGTTCTATGACCGATAATTACGCAATAAAATTAAACCGTATGTTTTTTCCAAAATAATTTCCTCCTTTTCTCGAAAGCTATTAGAGATATTGGAAATATCATTGCAGCATCTGATAGATCTAATTAAACTCTACAACTGTAATTATGAATATTTGTTCTATGACCGATAATTACGCAATAAAATTAAAGCGTATATTTTTTCCTAAACAATTTCCTCGTTTTTTCCATAGCTATTGGAGATATTGGAAATATCATTGCAGCATCTGATAGACCTAATTAAACTCTACAACTGTAATTATGAATATTTGTTCTATGACTGATAATTACGCAGTAAAATTAAACCGTATATTTTTTCCCAAACAATTTCCTCGTTTTCTCGATAGCTATTAGAGATATTGGAAATATCATTGCAGCATCTGATAGACCTGATTAAACTATACATCTGTAATTATAGACCTAATTAAACTCTACATCTGTAATTATGAATATTTGTTCTATGACCGATAATTACGCAATAAAATTAAACCGTATATTTTTTCAAAAATAATTTCCTCCTTTTCTCGAAAGCTATTAGAGATATTGGAAATATCATTGCAGCATCTGATGGACCTAATTAAACTCTACAACTGTAATTATGAATATTTGTTCCATGACCGATAATTACGCAATAAAATTAAACCGTATATTTTTTCCAAAACAATTTCCTCGTTTTCTCGATAGCTATTAGAGATATTGGAAATATCATTGCAGCATCTGGTAGACCTAATTAAACTCTACAACTGTAATTATGAATATTTGTTCTATGACCGATAATTACGCAATAAAATTAAAGCGTATATTTTTTCCCAAACAATTTCCTCGTTTTCTCGATAGCTATTAGAGATATTGGAAATATCATTGCAGCATCTGATAGACCTAATTAAACTCTTCAACTGTAATTATGAATATTTGTTTTATGACTGATAATTACGCAGAAAAATTAAACCGTATATTTTTTCCAAAACAATTTAATCTTTTTCTCGAAAGCTATTAGAGATATTGGAAATATCATTGCAGCATTTGATGGGCCTAATTAAACTCTACAACGGTAATTATGAATAGTTGTTCTATGACCGATAATTACGCAATAAAATTAAACCGTATATTTTTTCCAAAATAATTTCTCCTTTTCTCGAAAGCTATTAGAGATATTGGAAATATCATTGCAGCATCTGATAGATCTAATTAAACTCTACAACTGTAATTATGAATATTTGTTCTATGACCGATAATTACGCAATAAAATTAAAGCGTATATTTTTTCCTAAACAATTTCCTCGTTTTTTCCATAGCTATTAGAGATATTGGAAATATCATTGCAGCATCTGATAGACCTAATTAAACTCTACAACTGTAATTATGAATATTTGTTCTATGACTGATAATTACGCAGTAAAATTAAACCGTATATTTTTTCCCAAACAATTTCCTCGTTTTCTCGATAGCTATTAGAGATATTGGAAATATCATTGCAGCATCTGATAGACCTGATTAAACTATACATCTGTAATTATAGACCTAATTAAACTCTACATCTGTAATTATGAATATTTGTTCTATGACCGATAATTACGCAATAAAATTAAACCGTATATTTTTTCAAAAATAATTTCCTCCTTTTCTCGAAAGCTATTAGAGATATTGGAAATATCATTGCAGCATCTGATGGACCTAATTAAACTCTACAACTGTAATTATGAATATTTGTTCCATGACCGATAATTACGCAATAAAATTAAACCGTATATTTTTTCCAAAACAATTTCCTCGTTTTCTCGATAGCTATTAGAGATATTGGAAATATCATTGCAGCATCTGGTAGACCTAATTAAACTCTACAACTGTAATTATGAATATTTGTTCTATGACCGATAATTACGCAATAAAATTAAAGCGTATATTTTTTCCCAAACAATTTCCTCGTTTTCTCGATAGCTATTAGAGATATTGGAAATATCATTGCAGCATCTGATAGACCTAATTAAACTCTTCAACTGTAATTATGAATATTTGTTTTATGACTGATAATTACGCAGAAAAATTAAACCGTATATTTTTTCCAAAACAATTTAATCTTTTTCTCGAAAGCTATTAGAGATATTGGAAATATCATTGCAGCATTTGATGGGCCTAATTAAACTCTACAACGGTAATTATGAATAGTTGTTCTATGACCGATAATTACGCAATAAAATTAAACCGTATGTTTTTTCCAAAATAATTTCCTCCTTTTCTCGAAAGCTATTAGAGATATTGGAAATATCATTGCAGCATCTGATAGATCTAATTAAACTCTACAACTGTAATTATGAATATTTGTTCTATGACCGATAATTACGCAATAAAATTAAAGCGTATATTTTTTCCTAAACAATTTCCTCGTTTTTTCCATAGCTATTAGAGATATTGGAAATATCATTGCAGCATCTGATAGACCTAATTAAACTCTACAACTGTAATTATGAATATTTGTTCTATGACTGATAATTACGCAGTAAAATTAAACCGTATATTTTTTCCCAAACAATTTCCTCGTTTTCTCGATAGCTATTAGAGATATTGGAAATATCATTGCAGCATCTGATAGACCTGATTAAACTATACATCTGTAATTATAGACCTAATTAAACTCTACATCTGTAATTATGAATATTTGTTCTATGACCGATAATTACGCAATAAAATTAAACCGTATATTTTTTCAAAAATAATTTCCTCCTTTTCTCGAAAGCTATTAGAGATATTGGAAATATCATTGCAGCAGCTGATGGACCTAATTAAACTCTACAACTGTAATTATGAATATTTGTTCCATGACCGATAATTACGCAATAAAATTAAACCGTATATTTTTTCCAAAACAATTTCCTCGTTTTCTCGATAGCTATTAGAGATATTGGAAATATCATTGCAGCATCTGGTAGACCTAATTAAACTCTACAACTGTAATTATGAATATTTGTTCTATGACCGATAATTACGCAATAAAATTAAAGCGTATATTTTTTCCCAAACAATTTCCTCGTTTTCTCGATAGCTATTAGAGATATTGGAAATATCATTGCAGCATCTGAT
The DNA here is from genome assembly GCA_036785275.1 of Cancer borealis. Lineage (NCBI taxonomy): Eukaryota > Metazoa > Arthropoda > Malacostraca > Decapoda > Cancridae > Cancer > Cancer borealis. The sequence continues at coordinate 70,422 of JAXIVD010000612.1, read as the reverse complement.
AGACCTAATTAAACTCTTCAACTGTAATTATGAATATTTGTTTTATGACTGATAATTACGCAGAAAAATTAAACCGTATATTTTTTCCAAAACAATTTAATCTTTTTCTCGAAAGCTATTAGAGATATTGGAAATATCATTGCAGCATTTGATGGGCCTAATTAAACTCTACAACGGTAATTATGAATAGTTGTTCTATGACCGATAATTACGCAATAAAATTAAACCGTATATTTTTTCCAAAATAATTTCCTCCTTTTCTCGAAAGCTATTAGAGATATTGGAAATATCATTGCAGCATCTGATAGATCTAATTAAACTCTACAACTGTAATTATGAATATTTGTTCTATGACCGATAATTACGCAATAAAATTAAAGCGTATATTTTTTCCTAAACAATTTCCTCGTTTTTTCCATAGCTATTAGAGATATTGGAAATATCATTGCAGCATCTGATAGACCTAATTAAACTCTACAACTGTAATTATGAATATTTGTTCTATGACTGATAATTACGCAGTAAAATTAAACCGTATATTTTTTCCCAAACAATTTCCTCGTTTTCTCGATAGCTATTAGAGATATTGGAAATATCATTGCAGCATCTGATAGACCTGATTAAACTATACATCTGTAATTATAGACCTAATTAAACTCTACATCTGTAATTATGAATATTTGTTCTATGACCGATAATTACGCAATAAAATTAAACCGTATATTTTTTCAAAAATAATTTCCTCCTTTTCTCGAAAGCTATTAGAGATATTGGAAATATCATTGCAGCATCTGATGGACCTAATTAAACTCTACAACTGTAATTATGAATATTTGTTCCATGACCGATAATTACGCAATAAAATTAAACCGTATATTTTTTCCAAAACAATTTCCTCGTTTTCTCGATAGCTATTAGAGATATTGGAAATATCATTGCAGCATCTGGTAGACCTAATTAAACTCTACAACTGTAATTATGAATATTTGTTCTATGACCGATAATTACGCAATAAAATTAAAGCGTATATTTTTTCCCAAACAATTTCCTCGTTTTCTCGATAGCTATTAGAGATATTGGAAATATCATTGCAGCATCTGATAGACCTAATTAAACTCTTCAACTGTAATTATGAATATTTGTTTTATGACTGATAATTACGCAGAAAAATTAAACCGTATATTTTTTCCAAAACAATTTAATCTTTTTCTCGAAAGCTATTAGAGATATTGGAAATATCATTGCAGCATTTGATGGGCCTAATTAAACTCTACAACGGTAATTATGAATAGTTGTTCTATGACCGATAATTACGCAATAAAATTAAACCGTATATTTTTTCCAAAATAATTTCCTCCTTTTCTCGAAAGCTATTAGAGATATTGGAAATATCATTGCAGCATCTGATAGATCTAATTAAACTCTACAACTGTAATTATGAATATTTGTTCTATGACCGATAATTACGCAATAAAATTAAAGCGTATATTTTTTCCTAAACAATTTCCTCGTTTTTTCCATAGCTATTAGAGATATTGGAAATATCATTGCAGCATCTGATAGACCTAATTAAACTCTACAACTGTAATTATGAATATTTGTTCTATGACTGATAATTACGCAGTAAAATTAAACCGTATATTTTTTCCCAAACAATTTCCTCGTTTTCTCGATAGCTATTAGAGATATTGGAAATATCATTGCAGCATCTGATGGACCTGATTAAACTATACATCTGTAATTATAGACCTAATTAAACTCTACATCTGTAATTATGAATATTTGTTCTATGACCGATAATTACGCAATAAAATTAAACCGTATATTTTTTCAAAAATAATTTCCTCCTTTTCTCGAAAGCTATTAGAGATATTGGAAATATCATTGCAGCATCTGATAGATCTAATTAAACTCTACAACTGTAATTATGAATATTTGTTCTATGACCGATAATTACGCAATAAAATTAAAGCGTATATTTTTTCCTAAACAATTTCCTCGTTTTTTCCATAGCTATTAGAGATATTGGAAATATCATTGCAGCATCTGATAGACCTAATTAAACTCTACAACTGTAATTATGAATATTTGTTCTATGACTGATAATTACGCAGTAAAATTAAACCGTATATTTTTTCCCAAACAATTTCCTCGTTTTCTCGATAGCTATTAGAGATATTGGAAATATCATTGCAGCATCTGATAGACCTGATTAAACTATACATCTGTAATTATAGACCTAATTAAACTCTACATCTGTAATTATGAATATTTGTTCTATGACCGATAATTACGCAATAAAATTAAACCGTATATTTTTTCAAAAATAATTTCCTCCTTTTCTCGAAAGCTATTAGAGATATTGGAAATATCATTGCAGCAGCTGATGGACCTAATTAAACTCTACAACTGTAATTATGAATATTTGTTCCATGACCGATAATTACGCAATAAAATTAAACCGTATATTTTTTCCAAAACAATTTCCTCGTTTTCTCGATAGCTATTAGAGATATTGGAAATATCATTGCAGCATCTGGTAGACCTAATTAAACTCTACAACTGTAATTATGAATATTTGTTCTATGACCGATAATTACGCAATAAAATTAAAGCGTATATTTTTTCCCAAACAATTTCCTCGTTTTCTCGATAGCTATTAGAGATATTGGAAATATCATTGCAGCATCTGATAGACCTAATTAAACTCTTCAACTGTAATTATGAATATTTGTTTTATGACTGATAATTACGCAGAAAAATTAAACCGTATATTTTTTCCAAAACAATTTAATCTTTTTCTCGAAAGCTATTAGAGATATTGGAAATATCATTGCAGCATTTGATGGGCCTAATTAAACTCTACAACGGTAATTATGAATAGTTGTTCTATGACCGATAATTACGCAATAAAATTAAACCGTATGTTTTTTCCAAAATAATTTCCTCCTTTTCTCGAAAGCTATTAGAGATATTGGAAATATCATTGCAGCATCTGATAGATCTAATTAAACTCTACAACTGTAATTATGAATATTTGTTCTATGACCGATAATTACGCAATAAAATTAAAGCGTATATTTTTTCCTAAACAATTTCCTCGTTTTTTCCATAGCTATTGGAGATATTGGAAATATCATTGCAGCATCTGATAGACCTAATTAAACTCTACAACTGTAATTATGAATATTTGTTCTATGACTGATAATTACGCAGTAAAATTAAACCGTATATTTTTTCCCAAACAATTTCCTCGTTTTCTCGATAGCTATTAGAGATATTGGAAATATCATTGCAGCATCTGATAGACCTGATTAAACTATACATCTGTAATTATAGACCTAATTAAACTCTACATCTGTAATTATGAATATTTGTTCTATGACCGATAATTACGCAATAAAATTAAACCGTATATTTTTTCAAAAATAATTTCCTCCTTTTCTCGAAAGCTATTAGAGATATTGGAAATATCATTGCAGCATCTGATGGACCTAATTAAACTCTACAACTGTAATTATGAATATTTGTTCCATGACCGATAATTACGCAATAAAATTAAACCGTATATTTTTTCCAAAACAATTTCCTCGTTTTCTCGATAGCTATTAGAGATATTGGAAATATCATTGCAGCATCTGGTAGACCTAATTAAACTCTACAACTGTAATTATGAATATTTGTTCTATGACCGATAATTACGCAATAAAATTAAAGCGTATATTTTTTCCCAAACAATTTCCTCGTTTTCTCGATAGCTATTAGAGATATTGGAAATATCATTGCAGCATCTGATAGACCTAATTAAACTCTTCAACTGTAATTATGAATATTTGTTTTATGACTGATAATTACGCAGAAAAATTAAACCGTATATTTTTTCCAAAACAATTTAATCTTTTTCTCGAAAGCTATTAGAGATATTGGAAATATCATTGCAGCATTTGATGGGCCTAATTAAACTCTACAACGGTAATTATGAATAGTTGTTCTATGACCGATAATTACGCAATAAAATTAAACCGTATATTTTTTCCAAAATAATTTCCTCCTTTTCTCGAAAGCTATTAGAGATATTGGAAATATCATTGCAGCATCTGATAGATCTAATTAAACTCTACAACTGTAATTATGAATATTTGTTCTATGACCGATAATTACGCAATAAAATTAAAGCGTATATTTTTTCCTAAACAATTTCCTCGTTTTTTCCATAGCTATTAGAGATATTGGAAATATCATTGCAGCATCTGATAGACCTAATTAAACTTTACAACTGTAATTATGAATATTTGTTCTATGACTGATAATTACGCAGTAAAATTAAACCGTATATTTTTTCCCAAACAATTTCCTCGTTTTCTCGATAGCTATTAGAGATATTGGAAATATCATTGCAGCATCTGATAGACCTGATTAAACTATACATCTGTAATTATAGACCTAATTAAACTCTACATCTGTAATTATGAATATTTGTTCTATGACCGATAATTACGCAATAAAATTAAACCGTATATTTTTTCAAAAATAATTTCCTCCTTTTCTCGAAAGCTATTAGAGATATTGGAAATATCATTGCAGCAGCTGATGGACCTAATTAAACTCTACAACTGTAATTATGAATATTTGTTCCATGACCGATAATTACGCAATAAAATTAAACCGTATATTTTTTCCAAAACAATTTCCTCGTTTTCTCGATAGCTATTAGAGATATTGGAAATATCATTGCAGCATCTGGTAGACCTAATTAAACTCTACAACTGTAATTATGAATATTTGTTCTATGACCGATAATTACGCAATAAAATTAAAGCGTATATTTTTTCCCAAACAATTTCCTCGTTTTCTCGATAGCTATTAGAGATATTGGAAATATCATTGCAGCATCTGATAGACCTAATTAAACTCTTCAACTGTAATTATGAATATTTGTTTTATGACTGATAATTACGCAGAAAAATTAAACCGTATATTTTTTCCAAAACAATTTAATCTTTTTCTCGAAAGCTATTAGAGATATTGGAAATATCATTGCAGCATTTGATGGGCCTAATTAAACTCTACAACGGTAATTATGAATAGTTGTTCTATGACCGATAATTACGCAATAAAATTAAACCGTATATTTTTTCCAAAATAATTTCCTCCTTTTCTCGAAAGCTATTAGAGATATTGGAAATATCATTGCAGCATCTGATAGATCTAATTAAACTCTACAACTGTAATTATGAATATTTGTTCTATGACCGATAATTACGCAATAAAATTAAAGCGTATATTTTTTCCTAAACAATTTCCTCGTTTTTTCCATAGCTATTAGAGATATTGGAAATATCATTGCAGCATCTGATAGACCTAATTAAACTCTACAACTGTAATTATGAATATTTGTTCTATGACTGATAATTACGCAGTAAAATTAAACCGTATATTTTTTCCCAAACAATTTCCTCGTTTTCTCGATAGCTATTAGAGATATTGGAAATATCATTGCAGCATCTGATAGACCTGATTAAACTATACATCTGTAATTATAGACCTAATTAAACTCTACATCTGTAATTATGAATATTTGTTCTATGACCGATAATTACGCAATAAAATTAAACCGTATATTTTTTCAAAAATAATTTCCTCCTTTTCTCGAAAGCTATTAGAGATATTGGAAATATCATTGCAGCAGCTGATGGACCTAATTAAACTCTACAACTGTAATTATGAATATTTGTTCCATGACCGATAATTACGCAATAAAATTAAACCGTATATTTTTTCCAAAACAATTTCCTCGTTTTCTCGATAGCTATTAGAGATATTGGAAATATCATTGCAGCATCTGGTAGACCTAATTAAACTCTACAACTGTAATTATGAATATTTGTTCTATGACCGATAATTACGCAATAAAATTAAAGCGTATATTTTTTCCCAAACAATTTCCTCGTTTTCTCGATAGCTATTAGAGATATTGGAAATATCATTGCAGCATCTGATAGACCTAATTAAACTTCAACTGTAATTATGAATATTTGTTTTATGACTGATAATTACGCAGAAAAATTAAACCGTATATTTTTTCCAAAACAATTTAATCTTTTTCTCGAAAGCTATTAGAGATATTGGAAATATCATTGCAGCATTTGATGGGCCTAATTAAACTCTACAACGGTAATTATGAATAGTTGTTCTATGACCGATAATTACGCAATAAAATTAAACCGTATATTTTTTCCAAAATAATTTCCTCCTTTTCTCGAAAGCTATTAGAGATATTGGAAATATCATTGCAGCATCTGATAGATCTAATTAAACTCTACAACTGTAATTATGAATATTTGTTCTATGACCGATAATTACGCAATAAAATTAAAGCGTATATTTTTTCCTAAACAATTTCCTCGTTTTTTCCATAGCTATTAGAGATATTGGAAATATCATTGCAGCATCTGATAGACCTAATTAAACTCTACAACTGTAATTATGAATATTTGTTCTATGACTGATAATTACGCAGTAAAATTAAACCGTATATTTTTTCCCAAACAATTTCCTCGTTTTCTCGATAGCTATTAGAGATATTGGAAATATCATTGCAGCATCTGATAGACCTGATTAAACTATACATCTGTAATTATAGACCTAATTAAACTCTACATCTGTAATTATGAATATTTGTTCTATGACCGATAATTACGCAATAAAATTAAACCGTATATTTTTTCAAAAATAATTTCCTCCTTTTCTCGAAAGCTATTAGAGATATTGGAAATATCATTGCAGCAGCTGATGGACCTAATTAAACTCTACAACTGTAATTATGAATATTTGTTCCATGACCGATAATTACGCAATAAAATTAAACCGTATATTTTTTCCAAAACAATTTCCTCGTTTTCTCGATAGCTATTAGAGATATTGGAAATATCATTGCAGCATCTGGTAGACCTAATTAAACTCTACAACTGTAATTATGAATATTTGTTCTATGACCGATAATTACGCAATAAAATTAAAGCGTATATTTTTTCCCAAACAATTTCCTCGTTTTCTCGATAGCTATTAGAGATATTGGAAATATCATTGCAGCATCTGATAGACCTAATTAAACTCTTCAACTGTAATTATGAATATTTGTTTTATGACTGATAATTACGCAGAAAAATTAAACCGTATATTTTTTCCAAAACAATTTAATCTTTTTCTCGAAAGCTATTAGAGATATTGGAAATATCATTGCAGCATTTGATGGGCCTAATTAAACTCTACAACGGTAATTATGAATAGTTGTTCTATGACCGATAATTACGCAATAAAATTAAACCGTATATTTTTTCCAAAATAATTTCCTCCTTTTCTCGAAAGCTATTAGAGATATTGGAAATATCATTGCAGCATCTGATAGATCTAATTAAACTCTACAACTGTAATTATGAATATTTGTTCTATGACCGATAATTACGCAATAAAATTAAAGCGTATATTTTTTCCTAAACAATTTCCTCGTTTTTTCCATAGCTATTAGAGATATTGGAAATATCATTGCAGCATCTGATAGACCTAATTAAACTCTACAACTGTAATTATGAATATTTGTTCTATGACTGATAATTACGCAGTAAAATTAAACCGTATATTTTTTCCCAAACAATTTCCTCGTTTTCTCGATAGCTATTAGAGATATTGGAAATATCATTGCAGCATCTGATAGACCTGATTAAACTATACATCTGTAATTATAGACCTAATTAAACTCTACATCTGTAATTATGAATATTTGTTCTATGACCGATAATTACGCAATAAAATTAAACCGTATATTTTTTCAAAAATAATTTCCTCCTTTTCTCGAAAGCTATTAGAGATATTGGAAATATCATTGCAGCAGCTGATGGACCTAATTAAACTCTACAACTGTAATTATGAATATTTGTTCCATGACCGATAATTACGCAATAAAATTAAACCGTATATTTTTTCCAAAACAATTTCCTCGTTTTCTCGATAGCTATTAGAGATATTGGAAATATCATTGCAGCATCTGGTAGACCTAATTAAACTCTACAACTGTAATTATGAATATTTGTTCTATGACCGATAATTACGCAATAAAATTAAAGCGTATATTTTTTCCCAAACAATTTCCTCGTTTTCTCGATAGCTATTAGAGATATTGGAAATATCATTGCAGCATCTGATAGACCTAATTAAACTCTTCAACTGTAATTATGAATATTTGTTTTATGACTGATAATTACGCAGAAAAATTAAACCGTATATTTTTTCCAAAACAATTTAATCTTTTTCTCGAAAGCTATTAGAGATATTGGAAATATCATTGCAGCATTTGATGGGCCTAATTAAACTCTACAACGGTAATTATGAATAGTTGTTCTATGACCGATAATTACGCAATAAAATTAAACCGTATATTTTTTCCAAAATAATTTCCTCCTTTTCTCGAAAGCTATTAGAGATATTGGAAATATCATTGCAGCATCTGATAGATCTAATTAAACTCTACAACTGTAATTATGAATATTTGTTCTATGACCGATAATTACGCAATAAAATTAAAGCGTATATTTTTTCCTAAACAATTTCCTCGTTTTTTCCATAGCTATTAGAGATATTGGAAATATCATTGCAGCATCTGATAGACCTAATTAAACTCTACAACTGTAATTATGAATATTTGTTCTATGACTGATAATTACGCAGTAAAATTAAACCGTATATTTTTTCCCAAACAATTTCCTCGTTTTCTCGATAGCTATTAGAGATATTGGAAATATCATTGCAGCATCTGATAGACCTGATTAAACTATACATCTGTAATTATAGACCTAATTAAACTCTACATCTGTAATTATGAATATTTGTTCTATGACCGATAATTACGCAATAAAATTAAACCGTATATTTTTTCAAAAATAATTTCCTCCTTTTCTCGAAAGCTATTAGAGATATTGGAAATATCATTGCAGCAGCTGATGGACCTAATTAAACTCTACAACTGTAATTATGAATATTTGTTCCATGACCGATAATTACGCAATAAAATTAAACCGTATATTTTTTCCAAAACAATTTCCTCGTTTTCTCGATAGCTATTAGAGATATTGGAAATATCATTGCAGCATCTGGTAGACCTAATTAAACTCTACAACTGTAATTATGAATATTTGTTCTATGACCGATAATTACGCAATAAAATTAAAGCGTATATTTTTTCCCAAACAATTTCCTCGTTTTCTCGATAGCTATTAGAGATATTGGAAATATCATTGCAGCATCTGATAGACCTAATTAAACTCTTCAACTGTAATTATGAATATTTGTTTTATGACTGATAATTACGCAGAAAAATTAAACCGTATATTTTTTCCAAAACAATTTAATCTTTTTCTCGAAAGCTATTAGAGATATTGGAAATATCATTGCAGCATTTGATGGGCCTAATTAAACTCTACAACGGTAATTATGAATAGTTGTTCTATGACCGATAATTACGCAATAAAATTAAACCGTATATTTTTTCCAAAATAATTTCCTCCTTTTCTCGAAAGCTATTAGAGATATTGGAAATATCATTGCAGCATCTGATAGATCTAATTAAACTCTACAACTGTAATTATGAATATTTGTTCTATGACCGATAATTACGCAATAAAATTAAAGCGTATATTTTTTCCTAAACAATTTCCTCGTTTTTTCCATAGCTATTAGAGATATTGGAAATATCATTGCAGCATCTGATAGACCTAATTAAACTCTACAACTGTAATTATGAATATTTGTTCTATGACTGATAATTACGCAGTAAAATTAAACCGTATATTTTTTCCCAAACAATTTCCTCGTTTTCTCGATAGCTATTAGAGATATTGGAAATATCATTGCAGCATCTGATAGACCTGATTAAACTATACATCTGTAATTATAGACCTAATTAAACTCTACATCTGTAATTATGAATATTTGTTCTATGACCGATAATTACGCAATAAAATTAAACCGTATATTTTTTCAAAAATAATTTCCTCCTTTTCTCGAAAGCTATTAGAGATATTGGAAATATCATTGCAGCAGCTGATGGACCTAATTAAACTCTACAACTGTAATTATGAATATTTGTTCCATGACCGATAATTACGCAATAAAATTAAACCGTATATTTTTTCCAAAACAATTTCCTCGTTTTCTCGATAGCTATTAGAGATATTGGAAATATCATTGCAGCATCTGGTAGACCTAATTAAACTCTACAACTGTAATTATGAATATTTGTTCTATGACCGATAATTACGCAATAAAATTAAAGCGTATATTTTTTCCCAAACAATTTCCTCGTTTTCTCGATAGCTATTAGAGATATTGGAAATATCATTGCAGCATCTGATAGACCTAATTAAACTCTTCAACTGTAATTATGAATATTTGTTTTATGACTGATAATTACGCAGAAAAATTAAACCGTATATTTTTTCCAAAACAATTTAATCTTTTTCTCGAAAGCTATTAGAGATATTGGAAATATCATTGCAGCATTTGATGGGCCTAATTAAACTCTACAACGGTAATTATGAATAGTTGTTCTATGACCGATAATTACGCAATAAAATTAAACCGTATATTTTTTCCAAAATAATTTCCTCCTTTTCTCGAAAGCTATTAGAGATATTGGAAATATCATTGCAGCATCTGATAGATCTAATTAAACTCTACAACTGTAATTATGAATATTTGTTCTATGACCGATAATTACGCAATAAAATTAAAGCGTATATTTTTTCCTAAACAATTTCCTCGTTTTTTCCATAGCTATTAGAGATATTGGAAATATCATTGCAGCATCTGATAGACCTAATTAAACTCTACAACTGTAATTATGAATATTTGTTCTATGACTGATAATTACGCAGTAAAATTAAACCGTATATTTTTTCCCAAACAATTTCCTCGTTTTCTCGATAGCTATTAGAGATATTGGAAATATCATTGCAGCATCTGATAGACCTGATTAAACTATACATCTGTAATTATAGACCTAATTAAACTCTACATCTGTAATTATGAATATTTGTTCTATGACCGATAATTACGCAATAAAATTAAACCGTATATTTTTTCAAAAATAATTTCCTCCTTTTCTCGAAAGCTATTAGAGATATTGGAAATATCATTGCAGCAGCTGATGGACCTAATTAAACTCTACAACTGTAATTATGAATATTTGTTCCATGACCGATAATTACGCAATAAAATTAAACCGTATATTTTTTCCAAAACAATTTCCTCGTTTTCTCGATAGCTATTAGAGATATTGGAAATATCATTGCAGCATCTGGTAGACCTAATTAAACTCTACAACTGTAATTATGAATATTTGTTCTATGACCGATAATTACGCAATAAAATTAAAGCGTATATTTTTTCCCAAACAATTTCCTCGTTTTCTCGATAGCTATTAGAGATATTGGAAATATCATTGCAGCATCTGATAGACCTAATTAAACTCTTCAACTGTAATTATGAATATTTGTTTTATGACTGATAATTACGCAGAAAAATTAAACCGTATATTTTTTCCAAAACAATTTAATCTTTTTCTCGAAAGCTATTAGAGATATTGGAAATATCATTGCAGCATTTGATGGGCCTAATTAAACTCTACAACGGTAATTATGAATAGTTGTTCTATGACCGATAATTACGCAATAAAATTAAACCGTATATTTTTTCCAAAATAATTTCCTCCTTTTCTCGAAAGCTATTAGAGATATTGGAAATATCATTGCAGCATCTGATAGATCTAATTAAACTCTACAACTGTAATTATGAATATTTGTTCTATGACCGATAATTACGCAATAAAATTAAAGCGTATATTTTTTCCTAAACAATTTCCTCGTTTTTTCCATAGCTATTAGAGATATTGGAAATATCATTGCAGCATCTGATAGACCTAATTAAACTCTACAACTGTAATTATGAATATTTGTTCTATGACTGATAATTACGCAGTAAAATTAAACCGTATATTTTTTCCCAAACAATTTCCTCGTTTTCTCGATAGCTATTAGAGATATTGGAAATATCATTGCAGCATCTGATAGACCTGATTAAACTATACATCTGTAATTATAGACCTAATTAAACTCTACATCTGTAATTATGAATATTTGTTCTATGACCGATAATTACGCAATAAAATTAAACCGTATATTTTTTCAAAAATAATTTCCTCCTTTTCTCGAAAGCTATTAGAGATATTGGAAATATCATTGCAGCAGCTGATGGACCTAATTAAACTCTACAACTGTAATTATGAATATTTGTTCCATGACCGATAATTACGCAATAAAATTAAACCGTATATTTTTTCCAAAACAATTTCCTCGTTTTCTCGATAGCTATTAGAGATATTGGAAATATCATTGCAGCATCTGGTAGACCTAATTAAACTCTACAACTGTAATTATGAATATTTGTTCTATGACCGATAATTACGCAATAAAATTAAAGCGTATATTTTTTCCCAAACAATTTCCTCGTTTTCTCGATAGCTATTAGAGATATTGGAAATATCATTGCAGCATCTGATAGACCTAATTAAACTCTTCAACTGTAATTATGAATATTTGTTTTATGACTGATAATTACGCAGAAAAATTAAACCGTATATTTTTTCCAAAACAATTTAATCTTTTTCTCGAAAGCTATTAGAGATATTGGAAATATCATTGCAGCATTTGATGGGCCTAATTAAACTCTACAACGGTAATTATGAATAGTTGTTCTATGACCGATAATTACGCAATAAAATTAAACCGTATATTTTTTCCAAAATAATTTCCTCCTTTTCTCGAAAGCTATTAGAGATATTGGAAATATCATTGCAGCATCTGATAGATCTAATTAAACTCTACAACTGTAATTATGAATATTTGTTCTATGACCGATAATTACGCAATAAAATTAAAGCGTATATTTTTTCCTAAACAATTTCCTCGTTTTTTCCATAGCTATTAGAGATATTGGAAATATCATTGCAGCATCTGATAGACCTAATTAAACTCTACAACTGTAATTATGAATATTTGTTCTATGACTGATAATTACGCAGTAAAATTAAACCGTATATTTTTTCCCAAACAATTTCCTCGTTTTCTCGATAGCTATTAGAGATATTGGAAATATCATTGCAGCATCTGATAGACCTGATTAAACTATACATCTGTAATTATAGACCTAATTAAACTCTACATCTGTAATTATGAATATTTGTTCTATGACCGATAATTACGCAATAAAATTAAACCGTATATTTTTTCAAAAATAATTTCCTCCTTTTCTCGAAAGCTATTAGAGATATTGGAAATATCATTGCAGCAGCTGATGGACCTAATTAAACTCTACAACTGTAATTATGAATATTTGTTCCATGACCGATAATTACGCAATAAAATTAAACCGTATATTTTTTCCAAAACAATTTCCTCGTTTTCTCGATAGCTATTAGAGATATTGGAAATATCATTGCAGCATCTGGTAGACCTAATTAAACTCTACAACTGTAATTATGAATATTTGTTCTATGACCGATAATTACGCAATAAAATTAAAGCGTATATTTTTTCCCAAACAATTTCCTCGTTTTCTCGATAGCTATTAGAGATATTGGAAATATCATTGCAGCATCTGATAGACCTAATTAAACTCTTCAACTGTAATTATGAATATTTGTTTTATGACTGATAATTACGCAGAAAAATTAAACCGTATATTTTTTCCAAAACAATTTAATCTTTTTCTCGAAAGCTATTAGAGATATTGGAAATATCATTGCAGCATTTGATGGGCCTAATTAAACTCTACAACGGTAATTATGAATAGTTGTTCTATGACCGATAATTACGCAATAAAATTAAACCGTATATTTTTTCCAAAATAATTTCCTCCTTTTCTCGAAAGCTATTAGAGATATTGGAAATATCATTGCAGCATCTGATAGATCTAATTAAACTCTACAACTGTAATTATGAATATTTGTTCTATGACCGATAATTACGCAATAAAATTAAAGCGTATATTTTTTCCTAAACAATTTCCTCGTTTTTTCCATAGCTATTAGAGATATTGGAAATATCATTGCAGCATCTGATAGACCTAATTAAACTCTACAACTGTAATTATGAATATTTGTTCTATGACTGATAATTACGCAGTAAAATTAAACCGTATATTTTTTCCCAAACAATTTCCTCGTTTTCTCGATAGCTATTAGAGATATTGGAAATATCATTGCAGCATCTGATAGACCTGATTAAACTATACATCTGTAATTATAGACCTAATTAAACTCTACATCTGTAATTATGAATATTTGTTCTATGACCGATAATTACGCAATAAAATTAAACCGTATATTTTTTCAAAAATAATTTCCTCCTTTTCTCGAAAGCTATTAGAGATATTGGAAATATCATTGCAGCAGCTGATGGACCTAATTAAACTCTACAACTGTAATTATGAATATTTGTTCCATGACCGATAATTACGCAATAAAATTAAACCGTATATTTTTTCCAAAACAATTTCCTCGTTTTCTCGATAGCTATTAGAGATATTGGAAATATCATTGCAGCATCTGGTAGACCTAATTAAACTCTACAACTGTAATTATGAATATTTGTTCTATGACCGATAATTACGCAATAAAATTAAAGCGTATATTTTTTCCCAAACAATTTCCTCGTTTTCTCGATAGCTATTAGAGATATTGGAAATATCATTGCAGCATCTGATAGACCTAATTAAACTCTTCAACTGTAATTATGAATATTTGTTTTATGACTGATAATTACGCAGAAAAATTAAACCGTATATTTTTTCCAAAACAATTTAATCTTTTTCTCGAAAGCTATTAGAGATATTGGAAATATCATTGCAGCATTTGATGGGCCTAATTAAACTCTACAACGGTAATTATGAATAGTTGTTCTATGACCGATAATTACGCAATAAAATTAAACCGTATATTTTTTCCAAAATAATTTCCTCCTTTTCTCGAAAGCTATTAGAGATATTGGAAATATCATTGCAGCATCTGATAGATCTAATTAAACTCTACAACTGTAATTATGAATATTTGTTCTATGACCGATAATTACGCAATAAAATTAAAGCGTATATTTTTTCCTAAACAATTTCCTCGTTTTTTCCATAGCTATTAGAGATATTGGAAATATCATTGCAGCATCTGATAGACCTAATTAAACTCTACAACTGTAATTATGAATATTTGTTCTATGACTGATAATTACGCAGTAAAATTAAACCGTATATTTTTTCCCAAACAATTTCCTCGTTTTCTCGATAGCTATTAGAGATATTGGAAATATCATTGCAGCATCTGATAGACCTGATTAAACTATACATCTGTAATTATAGACCTAATTAAACTCTACATCTGTAATTATGAATATTTGTTCTATGACCGATAATTACGCAATAAAATTAAACCGTATATTTTTTCAAAAATAATTTCCTCCTTTTCTCGAAAGCTATTAGAGATATTGGAAATATCATTGCAGCAGCTGATGGACCTAATTAAACTCTACAACTGTAATTATGAATATTTGTTCCATGACCGATAATTACGCAATAAAATTAAACCGTATATTTTTTCCAAAACAATTTCCTCGTTTTCTCGATAGCTATTAGAGATATTGGAAATATCATTGCAGCATCTGGTAGACCTAATTAAACTCTACAACTGTAATTATGAATATTTGTTCTATGACCGATAATTACGCAATAAAATTAAAGCGTATATTTTTTCCCAAACAATTTCCTCGTTTTCTCGATAGCTATTAGAGATATTGGAAATATCATTGCAGCATCTGATAGACCTAATTAAACTTCAACTGTAATTATGAATATTTGTTTTATGACTGATAATTACGCAGAAAAATTAAACCGTATATTTTTTCCAAAACAATTTAATCTTTTTCTCGAAAGCTATTAGAGATATTGGAAATATCATTGCAGCATTTGATGGGCCTAATTAAACTCTACAACGGTAATTATGAATAGTTGTTCTATGACCGATAATTACGCAATAAAATTAAACCGTATATTTTTTCCAAAATAATTTCCTCCTTTTCTCGAAAGCTATTAGAGATATTGGAAATATCATTGCAGCATCTGATAGATCTAATTAAACTCTACAACTGTAATTATGAATATTTGTTCTATGACCGATAATTACGCAATAAAATTAAAGCGTATATTTTTTCCTAAACAATTTCCTCGTTTTTTCCATAGCTATTAGAGATATTGGAAATATCATTGCAGCATCTGATAGACCTAATTAAACTCTACAACTGTAATTATGAATATTTGTTCTATGACTGATAATTACGCAGTAAAATTAAACCGTATATTTTTTCCCAAACAATTTCCTCGTTTTCTCGATAGCTATTAGAGATATTGGAAATATCATTGCAGCATCTGATAGACCTGATTAAACTATACATCTGTAATTATAGACCTAATTAAACTCTACATCTGTAATTATGAATATTTGTTCTATGACCGATAATTACGCAATAAAATTAAACCGTATATTTTTTCAAAAATAATTTCCTCCTTTTCTCGAAAGCTATTAGAGATATTGGAAATATCATTGCAGCAGCTGATGGACCTAATTAAACTCTACAACTGTAATTATGAATATTTGTTCCATGACCGATAATTACGCAATAAAATTAAACCGTATATTTTTTCCAAAACAATTTCCTCGTTTTCTCGATAGCTATTAGAGATATTGGAAATATCATTGCAGCATCTGGTAGACCTAATTAAACTCTACAACTGTAATTATGAATATTTGTTCTATGACCGATAATTACGCAATAAAATTAAAGCGTATATTTTTTCCCAAACAATTTCCTCGTTTTCTCGATAGCTATTAGAGATATTGGAAATATCATTGCAGCATCTGATAGACCTAATTAAACTCTTCAACTGTAATTATGAATATTTGTTTTATGACTGATAATTACGCAGAAAAATTAAACCGTATATTTTTTCCAAAACAATTTAATCTTTTTCTCGAAAGCTATTAGAGATATTGGAAATATCATTGCAGCATTTGATGGGCCTAATTAAACTCTACAACGGTAATTATGAATAGTTGTTCTATGACCGATAATTACGCAATAAAATTAAACCGTATATTTTTTCCAAAATAATTTCCTCCTTTTCTCGAAAGCTATTAGAGATATTGGAAATATCATTGCAGCATCTGATAGATCTAATTAAACTCTACAACTGTAATTATGAATATTTGTTCTATGACCGATAATTACGCAATAAAATTAAAGCGTATATTTTTTCCTAAACAATTTCCTCGTTTTTTCCATAGCTATTAGAGATATTGGAAATATCATTGCAGCATCTGATAGACCTAATTAAACTCTACAACTGTAATTATGAATATTTGTTCTATGACTGATAATTACGCAGTAAAATTAAACCGTATATTTTTTCCCAAACAATTTCCTCGTTTTCTCGATAGCTATTAGAGATATTGGAAATATCATTGCAGCATCTGATAGACCTGATTAAACTATACATCTGTAATTATAGACCTAATTAAACTCTACATCTGTAATTATGAATATTTGTTCTATGACCGATAATTACGCAATAAAATTAAACCGTATATTTTTTCAAAAATAATTTCCTCCTTTTCTCGAAAGCTATTAGAGATATTGGAAATATCATTGCAGCAGCTGATGGACCTAATTAAACTCTACAACTGTAATTATGAATATTTGTTCCATGACCGATAATTACGCAATAAAATTAAACCGTATATTTTTTCCAAAACAATTTCCTCGTTTTCTCGATAGCTATTAGAGATATTGGAAATATCATTGCAGCATCTGGTAGACCTAATTAAACTCTACAACTGTAATTATGAATATTTGTTCTATGACCGATAATTACGCAATAAAATTAAAGCGTATATTTTTTCCCAAACAATTTCCTCGTTTTCTCGATAGCTATTAGAGATATTGGAAATATCATTGCAGCATCTGATAGACCTAATTAAACTCTTCAACTGTAATTATGAATATTTGTTTTATGACTGATAATTACGCAGAAAAATTAAACCGTATATTTTTTCCAAAACAATTTAATCTTTTTCTCGAAAGCTATTAGAGATATTGGAAATATCATTGCAGCATTTGATGGGCCTAATTAAACTCTACAACGGTAATTATGAATAGTTGTTCTATGACCGATAATTACGCAATAAAATTAAACCGTATATTTTTTCCAAAATAATTTCCTCCTTTTCTCGAAAGCTATTAGAGATATTGGAAATATCATTGCAGCATCTGATAGATCTAATTAAACTCTACAACTGTAATTATGAATATTTGTTCTATGACCGATAATTACGCAATAAAATTAAAGCGTATATTTTTTCCTAAACAATTTCCTCGTTTTTTCCATAGCTATTAGAGATATTGGAAATATCATTGCAGCATCTGATAGACCTAATTAAACTCTACAACTGTAATTATGAATATTTGTTCTATGACTGATAATTACGCAGTAAAATTAAACCGTATATTTTTTCCCAAACAATTTCCTCGTTTTCTCGATAGCTATTAGAGATATTGGAAATATCATTGCAGCATCTGATAGACCTGATTAAACTATACATCTGTAATTATAGACCTAATTAAACTCTACATCTGTAATTATGAATATTTGTTCTATGACCGATAATTACGCAATAAAATTAAACCGTATATTTTTTCAAAAATAATTTCCTCCTTTTCTCGAAAGCTATTAGAGATATTGGAAATATCATTGCAGCAGCTGATGGACCTAATTAAACTCTACAACTGTAATTATGAATATTTGTTCCATGACCGATAATTACGCAATAAAATTAAACCGTATATTTTTTCCAAAACAATTTCCTCGTTTTCTCGATAGCTATTAGAGATATTGGAAATATCATTGCAGCATCTGGTAGACCTAATTAAACTCTACAACTGTAATTATGAATATTTGTTCTATGACCGATAATTACGCAATAAAATTAAAGCGTATATTTTTTCCCAAACAATTTCCTCGTTTTCTCGATAGCTATTAGAGATATTGGAAATATCATTGCAGCATCTGATAGACCTAATTAAACTCTTCAACTGTAATTATGAATATTTGTTTTATGACTGATAATTACGCAGAAAAATTAAACCGTATATTTTTTCCAAAACAATTTAATCTTTTTCTCGAAAGCTATTAGAGATATTGGAAATATCATTGCAGCATTTGATGGGCCTAATTAAACTCTACAACGGTAATTATGAATAGTTGTTCTATGACCGATAATTACGCAATAAAATTAAACCGTATATTTTTTCCAAAATAATTTCCTCCTTTTCTCGAAAGCTATTAGAGATATTGGAAATATCATTGCAGCATCTGATAGATCTAATTAAACTCTACAACTGTAATTATGAATATTTGTTCTATGACCGATAATTACGCAATAAAATTAAAGCGTATATTTTTTCCTAAACAATTTCCTCGTTTTTTCCATAGCTATTAGAGATATTGGAAATATCATTGCAGCATCTGATAGACCTAATTAAACTCTACAACTGTAATTATGAATATTTGTTCTATGACTGATAATTACGCAGTAAAATTAAACCGTATATTTTTTCCCAAACAATTTCCTCGTTTTCTCGATAGCTATTAGAGATATTGGAAATATCATTGCAGCATCTGATAGACCTGATTAAACTATACATCTGTAATTATAGACCTAATTAAACTCTACATCTGTAATTATGAATATTTGTTCTATGACCGATAATTACGCAATAAAATTAAACCGTATATTTTTTCAAAAATAATTTCCTCCTTTTCTCGAAAGCTATTAGAGATATTGGAAATATCATTGCAGCAGCTGATGGACCTAATTAAACTCTACAACTGTAATTATGAATATTTGTTCCATGACCGATAATTACGCAATAAAATTAAACCGTATATTTTTTCCAAAACAATTTCCTCGTTTTCTCGATAGCTATTAGAGATATTGGAAATATCATTGCAGCATCTGGTAGACCTAATTAAACTCTACAACTGTAATTATGAATATTTGTTCTATGACCGATAATTACGCAATAAAATTAAAGCGTATATTTTTTCCCAAACAATTTCCTCGTTTTCTCGATAGCTATTAGAGATATTGGAAATATCATTGCAGCATCTGATAGACCTAATTAAACTCTTCAACTGTAATTATGAATATTTGTTTTATGACTGATAATTACGCAGAAAAATTAAACCGTATATTTTTTCCAAAACAATTTAATCTTTTTCTCGAAAGCTATTAGAGATATTGGAAATATCATTGCAGCATTTGATGGGCCTAATTAAACTCTACAACGGTAATTATGAATAGTTGTTCTATGACCGATAATTACGCAATAAAATTAAACCGTATATTTTTTCCAAAATAATTTCCTCCTTTTCTCGAAAGCTATTAGAGATATTGGAAATATCATTGCAGCATCTGATAGATCTAATTAAACTCTACAACTGTAATTATGAATATTTGTTCTATGACCGATAATTACGCAATAAAATTAAAGCGTATATTTTTTCCTAAACAATTTCCTCGTTTTTTCCATAGCTATTAGAGATATTGGAAATATCATTGCAGCATCTGATAGACCTAATTAAACTCTACAACTGTAATTATGAATATTTGTTCTATGACTGATAATTACGCAGTAAAATTAAACCGTATATTTTTTCCCAAACAATTTCCTCGTTTTCTCGATAGCTATTAGAGATATTGGAAATATCATTGCAGCATCTGATAGACCTGATTAAACTATACATCTGTAATTATAGACCTAATTAAACTCTACATCTGTAATTATGAATATTTGTTCTATGACCGATAATTACGCAATAAAATTAAACCGTATATTTTTTCAAAAATAATTTCCTCCTTTTCTCGAAAGCTATTAGAGATATTGGAAATATCATTGCAGCAGCTGATGGACCTAATTAAACTCTACAACTGTAATTATGAATATTTGTTCCATGACCGATAATTACGCAATAAAATTAAACCGTATATTTTTTCCAAAACAATTTCCTCGTTTTCTCGATAGCTATTAGAGATATTGGAAATATCATTGCAGCATCTGGTAGACCTAATTAAACTCTACAACTGTAATTATGAATATTTGTTCTATGACCGATAATTACGCAATAAAATTAAAGCGTATATTTTTTCCCAAACAATTTCCTCGTTTTCTCGATAGCTATTAGAGATATTGGAAATATCATTGCAGCATCTGATAGACCTAATTAAACTCTTCAACTGTAATTATGAATATTTGTTTTATGACTGATAATTACGCAGAAAAATTAAACCGTATATTTTTTCCAAAACAATTTAATCTTTTTCTCGAAAGCTATTAGAGATATTGGAAATATCATTGCAGCATTTGATGGGCCTAATTAAACTCTACAACGGTAATTATGAATAGTTGTTCTATGACCGATAATTACGCAATAAAATTAAACCGTATATTTTTTCCAAAATAATTTCCTCCTTTTCTCGAAAGCTATTAGAGATATTGGAAATATCATTGCAGCATCTGATAGATCTAATTAAACTCTACAACTGTAATTATGAATATTTGTTCTATGACCGATAATTACGCAATAAAATTAAAGCGTATATTTTTTCCTAAACAATTTCCTCGTTTTTTCCATAGCTATTAGAGATATTGGAAATATCATTGCAGCATCTGATAGACCTAATTAAACTCTACAACTGTAATTATGAATATTTGTTCTATGACTGATAATTACGCAGTAAAATTAAACCGTATATTTTTTCCCAAACAATTTCCTCGTTTTCTCGATAGCTATTAGAGATATTGGAAATATCATTGCAGCATCTGATAGACCTGATTAAACTATACATCTGTAATTATAGACCTAATTAAACTCTACATCTGTAATTATGAATATTTGTTCTATGACCGATAATTACGCAATAAAATTAAACCGTATATTTTTTCAAAAATAATTTCCTCCTTTTCTCGAAAGCTATTAGAGATATTGGAAATATCATTGCAGCAGCTGATGGACCTAATTAAACTCTACAACTGTAATTATGAATATTTGTTCCATGACCGATAATTACGCAATAAAATTAAACCGTATATTTTTTCCAAAACAATTTCCTCGTTTTCTCGATAGCTATTAGAGATATTGGAAATATCATTGCAGCATCTGGTAGACCTAATTAAACTCTACAACTGTAATTATGAATATTTGTTCTATGACCGATAATTACGCAATAAAATTAAAGCGTATATTTTTTCCCAAACAATTTCCTCGTTTTCTCGATAGCTATTAGAGATATTGGAAATATCATTGCAGCATCTGATAGACCTAATTAAACTCTTCAACTGTAATTATGAATATTTGTTTTATGACTGATAATTACGCAGAAAAATTAAACCGTATATTTTTTCCAAAACAATTTAATCTTTTTCTCGAAAGCTATTAGAGATATTGGAAATATCATTGCAGCATTTGATGGGCCTAATTAAACTCTACAACGGTAATTATGAATAGTTGTTCTATGACCGATAATTACGCAATAAAATTAAACCGTATATTTTTTCCAAAATAATTTCCTCCTTTTCTCGAAAGCTATTAGAGATATTGGAAATATCATTGCAGCATCTGATAGATCTAATTAAACTCTACAACTGTAATTATGAATATTTGTTCTATGACCGATAATTACGCAATAAAATTAAAGCGTATATTTTTTCCTAAACAATTTCCTCGTTTTTTCCATAGCTATTAGAGATATTGGAAATATCATTGCAGCATCTGATAGACCTAATTAAACTCTACAACTGTAATTATGAATATTTGTTCTATGACTGATAATTACGCAGTAAAATTAAACCGTATATTTTTTCCCAAACAATTTCCTCGTTTTCTCGATAGCTATTAGAGATATTGGAAATATCATTGCAGCATCTGATAGACCTGATTAAACTATACATCTGTAATTATAGACCTAATTAAACTCTACATCTGTAATTATGAATATTTGTTCTATGACCGATAATTACGCAATAAAATTAAACCGTATATTTTTTCAAAAATAATTTCCTCCTTTTCTCGAAAGCTATTAGAGATATTGGAAATATCATTGCAGCAGCTGATGGACCTAATTAAACTCTACAACTGTAATTATGAATATTTGTTCCATGACCGATAATTACGCAATAAAATTAAACCGTATATTTTTTCCAAAACAATTTCCTCGTTTTCTCGATAGCTATTAGAGATATTGGAAATATCATTGCAGCATCTGGTAGACCTAATTAAACTCTACAACTGTAATTATGAATATTTGTTCTATGACCGATAATTACGCAATAAAATTAAAGCGTATATTTTTTCCCAAACAATTTCCTCGTTTTCTCGATAGCTATTAGAGATATTGGAAATATCATTGCAGCATCTGATAGACCTAATTAAACTCTTCAACTGTAATTATGAATATTTGTTTTATGACTGATAATTACGCAGAAAAATTAAACCGTATATTTTTTCCAAAACAATTTAATCTTTTTCTCGAAAGCTATTAGAGATATTGGAAATATCATTGCAGCATTTGATGGGCCTAATTAAACTCTACAACGGTAATTATGAATAGTTGTTCTATGACCGATAATTACGCAATAAAATTAAACCGTATATTTTTTCCAAAATAATTTCCTCCTTTTCTCGAAAGCTATTAGAGATATTGGAAATATCATTGCAGCATCTGATAGATCTAATTAAACTCTACAACTGTAATTATGAATATTTGTTCTATGACCGATAATTACGCAATAAAATTAAAGCGTATATTTTTTCCTAAACAATTTCCTCGTTTTTTCCATAGCTATTAGAGATATTGGAAATATCATTGCAGCATCTGATAGACCTAATTAAACTCTACAACTGTAATTATGAATATTTGTTCTATGACTGATAATTACGCAGTAAAATTAAACCGTATATTTTTTCCCAAACAATTTCCTCGTTTTCTCGATAGCTATTAGAGATATTGGAAATATCATTGCAGCATCTGATAGACCTGATTAAACTATACATCTGTAATTATAGACCTAATTAAACTCTACATCTGTAATTATGAATATTTGTTCTATGACCGATAATTACGCAATAAAATTAAACCGTATATTTTTTCAAAAATAATTTCCTCCTTTTCTCGAAAGCTATTAGAGATATTGGAAATATCATTGCAGCAGCTGATGGACCTAATTAAACTCTACAACTGTAATTATGAATATTTGTTCCATGACCGATAATTACGCAATAAAATTAAACCGTATATTTTTTCCAAAACAATTTCCTCGTTTTCTCGATAGCTATTAGAGATATTGGAAATATCATTGCAGCATCTGGTAGACCTAATTAAACTCTACAACTGTAATTATGAATATTTGTTCTATGACCGATAATTACGCAATAAAATTAAAGCGTATATTTTTTCCCAAACAATTTCCTCGTTTTCTCGATAGCTATTAGAGATATTGGAAATATCATTGCAGCATCTGATAGACCTAATTAAACTCTTCAACTGTAATTATGAATATTTGTTTTATGACTGATAATTACGCAGAAAAATTAAACCGTATATTTTTTCCAAAACAATTTAATCTTTTTCTCGAAAGCTATTAGAGATATTGGAAATATCATTGCAGCATTTGATGGGCCTAATTAAACTCTACAACGGTAATTATGAATAGTTGTTCTATGACCGA
Organism: Cancer borealis; assembly: GCA_036785275.1. Taxonomy (NCBI): domain Eukaryota; kingdom Metazoa; phylum Arthropoda; class Malacostraca; order Decapoda; family Cancridae; genus Cancer; species Cancer borealis. The sequence goes on along the minus strand of JAXIVD010000612.1, from coordinate 45,487 downwards.
TAATTACGCAATAAAATTAAACCGTATATTTTTTCCAAAATAATTTCCTCCTTTTCTCGAAAGCTATTAGAGATATTGGAAATATCATTGCAGCATCTGATAGATCTAATTAAACTCTACAACTGTAATTATGAATATTTGTTCTATGACCGATAATTACGCAATAAAATTAAAGCGTATATTTTTTCCTAAACAATTTCCTCGTTTTTTCCATAGCTATTAGAGATATTGGAAATATCATTGCAGCATCTGATAGACCTAATTAAACTCTACAACTGTAATTATGAATATTTGTTCTATGACTGATAATTACGCAGTAAAATTAAACCGTATATTTTTTCCCAAACAATTTCCTCGTTTTCTCGATAGCTATTAGAGATATTGGAAATATCATTGCAGCATCTGATAGACCTGATTAAACTATACATCTGTAATTATAGACCTAATTAAACTCTACATCTGTAATTATGAATATTTGTTCTATGACCGATAATTACGCAATAAAATTAAACCGTATATTTTTTCAAAAATAATTTCCTCCTTTTCTCGAAAGCTATTAGAGATATTGGAAATATCATTGCAGCAGCTGATGGACCTAATTAAACTCTACAACTGTAATTATGAATATTTGTTCCATGACCGATAATTACGCAATAAAATTAAACCGTATATTTTTTCCAAAACAATTTCCTCGTTTTCTCGATAGCTATTAGAGATATTGGAAATATCATTGCAGCATCTGGTAGACCTAATTAAACTCTACAACTGTAATTATGAATATTTGTTCTATGACCGATAATTACGCAATAAAATTAAAGCGTATATTTTTTCCCAAACAATTTCCTCGTTTTCTCGATAGCTATTAGAGATATTGGAAATATCATTGCAGCATCTGATAGACCTAATTAAACTTCAACTGTAATTATGAATATTTGTTTTATGACTGATAATTACGCAGAAAAATTAAACCGTATATTTTTTCCAAAACAATTTAATCTTTTTCTCGAAAGCTATTAGAGATATTGGAAATATCATTGCAGCATTTGATGGGCCTAATTAAACTCTACAACGGTAATTATGAATAGTTGTTCTATGACCGATAATTACGCAATAAAATTAAACCGTATATTTTTTCCAAAATAATTTCCTCCTTTTCTCGAAAGCTATTAGAGATATTGGAAATATCATTGCAGCATCTGATAGATCTAATTAAACTCTACAACTGTAATTATGAATATTTGTTCTATGACCGATAATTACGCAATAAAATTAAAGCGTATATTTTTTCCTAAACAATTTCCTCGTTTTTTCCATAGCTATTAGAGATATTGGAAATATCATTGCAGCATCTGATAGACCTAATTAAACTCTACAACTGTAATTATGAATATTTGTTCTATGACTGATAATTACGCAGTAAAATTAAACCGTATATTTTTTCCCAAACAATTTCCTCGTTTTCTCGATAGCTATTAGAGATATTGGAAATATCATTGCAGCATCTGATAGACCTGATTAAACTATACATCTGTAATTATAGACCTAATTAAACTCTACATCTGTAATTATGAATATTTGTTCTATGACCGATAATTACGCAATAAAATTAAACCGTATATTTTTTCAAAAATAATTTCCTCCTTTTCTCGAAAGCTATTAGAGATATTGGAAATATCATTGCAGCAGCTGATGGACCTAATTAAACTCTACAACTGTAATTATGAATATTTGTTCCATGACCGATAATTACGCAATAAAATTAAACCGTATATTTTTTCCAAAACAATTTCCTCGTTTTCTCGATAGCTATTAGAGATATTGGAAATATCATTGCAGCATCTGGTAGACCTAATTAAACTCTACAACTGTAATTATGAATATTTGTTCTATGACCGATAATTACGCAATAAAATTAAAGCGTATATTTTTTCCCAAACAATTTCCTCGTTTTCTCGATAGCTATTAGAGATATTGGAAATATCATTGCAGCATCTGATAGACCTAATTAAACTCTTCAACTGTAATTATGAATATTTGTTTTATGACTGATAATTACGCAGAAAAATTAAACCGTATATTTTTTCCAAAACAATTTAATCTTTTTCTCGAAAGCTATTAGAGATATTGGAAATATCATTGCAGCATTTGATGGGCCTAATTAAACTCTACAACGGTAATTATGAATAGTTGTTCTATGACCGATAATTACGCAATAAAATTAAACCGTATATTTTTTCCAAAATAATTTCCTCCTTTTCTCGAAAGCTATTAGAGATATTGGAAATATCATTGCAGCATCTGATAGATCTAATTAAACTCTACAACTGTAATTATGAATATTTGTTCTATGACCGATAATTACGCAATAAAATTAAAGCGTATATTTTTTCCTAAACAATTTCCTCGTTTTTTCCATAGCTATTAGAGATATTGGAAATATCATTGCAGCATCTGATAGACCTAATTAAACTCTACAACTGTAATTATGAATATTTGTTCTATGACTGATAATTACGCAGTAAAATTAAACCGTATATTTTTTCCCAAACAATTTCCTCGTTTTCTCGATAGCTATTAGAGATATTGGAAATATCATTGCAGCATCTGATAGACCTGATTAAACTATACATCTGTAATTATAGACCTAATTAAACTCTACATCTGTAATTATGAATATTTGTTCTATGACCGATAATTACGCAATAAAATTAAACCGTATATTTTTTCAAAAATAATTTCCTCCTTTTCTCGAAAGCTATTAGAGATATTGGAAATATCATTGCAGCAGCTGATGGACCTAATTAAACTCTACAACTGTAATTATGAATATTTGTTCCATGACCGATAATTACGCAATAAAATTAAACCGTATATTTTTTCCAAAACAATTTCCTCGTTTTCTCGATAGCTATTAGAGATATTGGAAATATCATTGCAGCATCTGGTAGACCTAATTAAACTCTACAACTGTAATTATGAATATTTGTTCTATGACCGATAATTACGCAATAAAATTAAAGCGTATATTTTTTCCCAAACAATTTCCTCGTTTTCTCGATAGCTATTAGAGATATTGGAAATATCATTGCAGCATCTGATAGACCTAATTAAACTCTTCAACTGTAATTATGAATATTTGTTTTATGACTGATAATTACGCAGAAAAATTAAACCGTATATTTTTTCCAAAACAATTTAATCTTTTTCTCGAAAGCTATTAGAGATATTGGAAATATCATTGCAGCATTTGATGGGCCTAATTAAACTCTACAACGGTAATTATGAATAGTTGTTCTATGACCGATAATTACGCAATAAAATTAAACCGTATATTTTTTCCAAAATAATTTCCTCCTTTTCTCGAAAGCTATTAGAGATATTGGAAATATCATTGCAGCATCTGATAGATCTAATTAAACTCTACAACTGTAATTATGAATATTTGTTCTATGACCGATAATTACGCAATAAAATTAAAGCGTATATTTTTTCCTAAACAATTTCCTCGTTTTTTCCATAGCTATTAGAGATATTGGAAATATCATTGCAGCATCTGATAGACCTAATTAAACTCTACAACTGTAATTATGAATATTTGTTCTATGACTGATAATTACGCAGTAAAATTAAACCGTATATTTTTTCCCAAACAATTTCCTCGTTTTCTCGATAGCTATTAGAGATATTGGAAATATCATTGCAGCATCTGATAGACCTGATTAAACTATACATCTGTAATTATAGACCTAATTAAACTCTACATCTGTAATTATGAATATTTGTTCTATGACCGATAATTACGCAATAAAATTAAACCGTATATTTTTTCAAAAATAATTTCCTCCTTTTCTCGAAAGCTATTAGAGATATTGGAAATATCATTGCAGCAGCTGATGGACCTAATTAAACTCTACAACTGTAATTATGAATATTTGTTCCATGACCGATAATTACGCAATAAAATTAAACCGTATATTTTTTCCAAAACAATTTCCTCGTTTTCTCGATAGCTATTAGAGATATTGGAAATATCATTGCAGCATCTGGTAGACCTAATTAAACTCTACAACTGTAATTATGAATATTTGTTCTATGACCGATAATTACGCAATAAAATTAAAGCGTATATTTTTTCCCAAACAATTTCCTCGTTTTCTCGATAGCTATTAGAGATATTGGAAATATCATTGCAGCATCTGATAGACCTAATTAAACTCTTCAACTGTAATTATGAATATTTGTTTTATGACTGATAATTACGCAGAAAAATTAAACCGTATATTTTTTCCAAAACAATTTAATCTTTTTCTCGAAAGCTATTAGAGATATTGGAAATATCATTGCAGCATTTGATGGGCCTAATTAAACTCTACAACGGTAATTATGAATAGTTGTTCTATGACCGATAATTACGCAATAAAATTAAACCGTATATTTTTTCCAAAATAATTTCCTCCTTTTCTCGAAAGCTATTAGAGATATTGGAAATATCATTGCAGCATCTGATAGATCTAATTAAACTCTACAACTGTAATTATGAATATTTGTTCTATGACCGATAATTACGCAATAAAATTAAAGCGTATATTTTTTCCTAAACAATTTCCTCGTTTTTTCCATAGCTATTAGAGATATTGGAAATATCATTGCAGCATCTGATAGACCTAATTAAACTCTACAACTGTAATTATGAATATTTGTTCTATGACTGATAATTACGCAGTAAAATTAAACCGTATATTTTTTCCCAAACAATTTCCTCGTTTTCTCGATAGCTATTAGAGATATTGGAAATATCATTGCAGCATCTGATAGACCTGATTAAACTATACATCTGTAATTATAGACCTAATTAAACTCTACATCTGTAATTATGAATATTTGTTCTATGACCGATAATTACGCAATAAAATTAAACCGTATATTTTTTCAAAAATAATTTCCTCCTTTTCTCGAAAGCTATTAGAGATATTGGAAATATCATTGCAGCAGCTGATGGACCTAATTAAACTCTACAACTGTAATTATGAATATTTGTTCCATGACCGATAATTACGCAATAAAATTAAACCGTATATTTTTTCCAAAACAATTTCCTCGTTTTCTCGATAGCTATTAGAGATATTGGAAATATCATTGCAGCATCTGGTAGACCTAATTAAACTCTACAACTGTAATTATGAATATTTGTTCTATGACCGATAATTACGCAATAAAATTAAAGCGTATATTTTTTCCCAAACAATTTCCTCGTTTTCTCGATAGCTATTAGAGATATTGGAAATATCATTGCAGCATCTGATAGACCTAATTAAACTCTTCAACTGTAATTATGAATATTTGTTTTATGACTGATAATTACGCAGAAAAATTAAACCGTATATTTTTTCCAAAACAATTTAATCTTTTTCTCGAAAGCTATTAGAGATATTGGAAATATCATTGCAGCATTTGATGGGCCTAATTAAACTCTACAACGGTAATTATGAATAGTTGTTCTATGACCGATAATTACGCAATAAAATTAAACCGTATATTTTTTCCAAAATAATTTCCTCCTTTTCTCGAAAGCTATTAGAGATATTGGAAATATCATTGCAGCATCTGATAGATCTAATTAAACTCTACAACTGTAATTATGAATATTTGTTCTATGACCGATAATTACGCAATAAAATTAAAGCGTATATTTTTTCCTAAACAATTTCCTCGTTTTTTCCATAGCTATTAGAGATATTGGAAATATCATTGCAGCATCTGATAGACCTAATTAAACTCTACAACTGTAATTATGAATATTTGTTCTATGACTGATAATTACGCAGTAAAATTAAACCGTATATTTTTTCCCAAACAATTTCCTCGTTTTCTCGATAGCTATTAGAGATATTGGAAATATCATTGCAGCATCTGATAGACCTGATTAAACTATACATCTGTAATTATAGACCTAATTAAACTCTACATCTGTAATTATGAATATTTGTTCTATGACCGATAATTACGCAATAAAATTAAACCGTATATTTTTTCAAAAATAATTTCCTCCTTTTCTCGAAAGCTATTAGAGATATTGGAAATATCATTGCAGCAGCTGATGGACCTAATTAAACTCTACAACTGTAATTATGAATATTTGTTCCATGACCGATAATTACGCAATAAAATTAAACCGTATATTTTTTCCAAAACAATTTCCTCGTTTTCTCGATAGCTATTAGAGATATTGGAAATATCATTGCAGCATCTGGTAGACCTAATTAAACTCTACAACTGTAATTATGAATATTTGTTCTATGACCGATAATTACGCAATAAAATTAAAGCGTATATTTTTTCCCAAACAATTTCCTCGTTTTCTCGATAGCTATTAGAGATATTGGAAATATCATTGCAGCATCTGATAGACCTAATTAAACTCTTCAACTGTAATTATGAATATTTGTTTTATGACTGATAATTACGCAGAAAAATTAAACCGTATATTTTTTCCAAAACAATTTAATCTTTTTCTCGAAAGCTATTAGAGATATTGGAAATATCATTGCAGCATTTGATGGGCCTAATTAAACTCTACAACGGTAATTATGAATAGTTGTTCTATGACCGATAATTACGCAATAAAATTAAACCGTATATTTTTTCCAAAATAATTTCCTCCTTTTCTCGAAAGCTATTAGAGATATTGGAAATATCATTGCAGCATCTGATAGATCTAATTAAACTCTACAACTGTAATTATGAATATTTGTTCTATGACCGATAATTACGCAATAAAATTAAAGCGTATATTTTTTCCTAAACAATTTCCTCGTTTTTTCCATAGCTATTAGAGATATTGGAAATATCATTGCAGCATCTGATAGACCTAATTAAACTCTACAACTGTAATTATGAATATTTGTTCTATGACTGATAATTACGCAGTAAAATTAAACCGTATATTTTTTCCCAAACAATTTCCTCGTTTTCTCGATAGCTATTAGAGATATTGGAAATATCATTGCAGCATCTGATAGACCTGATTAAACTATACATCTGTAATTATAGACCTAATTAAACTCTACATCTGTAATTATGAATATTTGTTCTATGACCGATAATTACGCAATAAAATTAAACCGTATATTTTTTCAAAAATAATTTCCTCCTTTTCTCGAAAGCTATTAGAGATATTGGAAATATCATTGCAGCAGCTGATGGACCTAATTAAACTCTACAACTGTAATTATGAATATTTGTTCCATGACCGATAATTACGCAATAAAATTAAACCGTATATTTTTTCCAAAACAATTTCCTCGTTTTCTCGATAGCTATTAGAGATATTGGAAATATCATTGCAGCATCTGGTAGACCTAATTAAACTCTACAACTGTAATTATGAATATTTGTTCTATGACCGATAATTACGCAATAAAATTAAAGCGTATATTTTTTCCCAAACAATTTCCTCGTTTTCTCGATAGCTATTAGAGATATTGGAAATATCATTGCAGCATCTGATAGACCTAATTAAACTCTTCAACTGTAATTATGAATATTTGTTTTATGACTGATAATTACGCAGAAAAATTAAACCGTATATTTTTTCCAAAACAATTTAATCTTTTTCTCGAAAGCTATTAGAGATATTGGAAATATCATTGCAGCATTTGATGGGCCTAATTAAACTCTACAACGGTAATTATGAATAGTTGTTCTATGACCGATAATTACGCAATAAAATTAAACCGTATATTTTTTCCAAAATAATTTCCTCCTTTTCTCGAAAGCTATTAGAGATATTGGAAATATCATTGCAGCATCTGATAGATCTAATTAAACTCTACAACTGTAATTATGAATATTTGTTCTATGACCGATAATTACGCAATAAAATTAAAGCGTATATTTTTTCCTAAACAATTTCCTCGTTTTTTCCATAGCTATTAGAGATATTGGAAATATCATTGCAGCATCTGATAGACCTAATTAAACTCTACAACTGTAATTATGAATATTTGTTCTATGACTGATAATTACGCAGTAAAATTAAACCGTATATTTTTTCCCAAACAATTTCCTCGTTTTCTCGATAGCTATTAGAGATATTGGAAATATCATTGCAGCATCTGATAGACCTGATTAAACTATACATCTGTAATTATAGACCTAATTAAACTCTACATCTGTAATTATGAATATTTGTTCTATGACCGATAATTACGCAATAAAATTAAACCGTATATTTTTTCAAAAATAATTTCCTCCTTTTCTCGAAAGCTATTAGAGATATTGGAAATATCATTGCAGCAGCTGATGGACCTAATTAAACTCTACAACTGTAATTATGAATATTTGTTCCATGACCGATAATTACGCAATAAAATTAAACCGTATATTTTTTCCAAAACAATTTCCTCGTTTTCTCGATAGCTATTAGAGATATTGGAAATATCATTGCAGCATCTGGTAGACCTAATTAAACTCTACAACTGTAATTATGAATATTTGTTCTATGACCGATAATTACGCAATAAAATTAAAGCGTATATTTTTTCCCAAACAATTTCCTCGTTTTCTCGATAGCTATTAGAGATATTGGAAATATCATTGCAGCATCTGATAGACCTAATTAAACTCTTCAACTGTAATTATGAATATTTGTTTTATGACTGATAATTACGCAGAAAAATTAAACCGTATATTTTTTCCAAAACAATTTAATCTTTTTCTCGAAAGCTATTAGAGATATTGGAAATATCATTGCAGCATTTGATGGGCCTAATTAAACTCTACAACGGTAATTATGAATAGTTGTTCTATGACCGATAATTACGCAATAAAATTAAACCGTATATTTTTTCCAAAATAATTTCCTCCTTTTCTCGAAAGCTATTAGAGATATTGGAAATATCATTGCAGCATCTGATAGATCTAATTAAACTCTACAACTGTAATTATGAATATTTGTTCTATGACCGATAATTACGCAATAAAATTAAAGCGTATATTTTTTCCTAAACAATTTCCTCGTTTTTTCCATAGCTATTAGAGATATTGGAAATATCATTGCAGCATCTGATAGACCTAATTAAACTCTACAACTGTAATTATGAATATTTGTTCTATGACTGATAATTACGCAGTAAAATTAAACCGTATATTTTTTCCCAAACAATTTCCTCGTTTTCTCGATAGCTATTAGAGATATTGGAAATATCATTGCAGCATCTGATAGACCTGATTAAACTATACATCTGTAATTATAGACCTAATTAAACTCTACATCTGTAATTATGAATATTTGTTCTATGACCGATAATTACGCAATAAAATTAAACCGTATATTTTTTCAAAAATAATTTCCTCCTTTTCTCGAAAGCTATTAGAGATATTGGAAATATCATTGCAGCAGCTGATGGACCTAATTAAACTCTACAACTGTAATTATGAATATTTGTTCCATGACCGATAATTACGCAATAAAATTAAACCGTATATTTTTTCCAAAACAATTTCCTCGTTTTCTCGATAGCTATTAGAGATATTGGAAATATCATTGCAGCATCTGGTAGACCTAATTAAACTCTACAACTGTAATTATGAATATTTGTTCTATGACCGATAATTACGCAATAAAATTAAAGCGTATATTTTTTCCCAAACAATTTCCTCGTTTTCTCGATAGCTATTAGAGATATTGGAAATATCATTGCAGCATCTGATAGACCTAATTAAACTCTTCAACTGTAATTATGAGTATTTGTTTTATGACTGATAATTACGCAGAAAAATTAAACCGTATATTTTTTCCAAAACAATTTAATCTTTTTCTCGAAAGCTATTAGAGATATTGGAAATATCATTGCAGCATTTGATGGGCCTAATTAAACTCTACAACGGTAATTATGAATAGTTGTTCTATGACCGATAATTACGCAATAAAATTAAACCGTATATTTTTTCCAAAATAATTTCCTCCTTTTCTCGAAAGCTATTAGAGATATTGGAAATATCATTGCAGCATCTGATAGATCTAATTAAACTCTACAACTGTAATTATGAATATTTGTTCTATGACCGATAATTACGCAATAAAATTAAAGCGTATATTTTTTCCTAAACAATTTCCTCGTTTTTTCCATAGCTATTAGAGATATTGGAAATATCATTGCAGCATCTGATAGACCTAATTAAACTCTACAACTGTAATTATGAATATTTGTTCTATGACTGATAATTACGCAGTAAAATTAAACCGTATATTTTTTCCCAAACAATTTCCTCGTTTTCTCGATAGCTATTAGAGATATTGGAAATATCATTGCAGCATCTGATAGACCTGATTAAACTATACATCTGTAATTATAGACCTAATTAAACTCTACATCTGTAATTATGAATATTTGTTCTATGACCGATAATTACGCAATAAAATTAAACCGTATATTTTTTCAAAAATAATTTCCTCCTTTTCTCGAAAGCTATTAGAGATATTGGAAATATCATTGCAGCAGCTGATGGACCTAATTAAACTCTACAACTGTAATTATGAATATTTGTTCCATGACCGATAATTACGCAATAAAATTAAACCGTATATTTTTTCCAAAACAATTTCCTCGTTTTCTCGATAGCTATTAGAGATATTGGAAATATCATTGCAGCATCTGGTAGACCTAATTAAACTCTACAACTGTAATTATGAATATTTGTTCTATGACCGATAATTACGCAATAAAATTAAAGCGTATATTTTTTCCCAAACAATTTCCTCGTTTTCTCGATAGCTATTAGAGATATTGGAAATATCATTGCAGCATCTGATAGACCTAATTAAACTCTTCAACTGTAATTATGAATATTTGTTTTATGACTGATAATTACGCAGAAAAATTAAACCGTATATTTTTTCCAAAACAATTTAATCTTTTTCTCGAAAGCTATTAGAGATATTGGAAATATCATTGCAGCATTTGATGGGCCTAATTAAACTCTACAACGGTAATTATGAATAGTTGTTCTATGACCGATAATTACGCAATAAAATTAAACCGTATATTTTTTCCAAAATAATTTCCTCCTTTTCTCGAAAGCTATTAGAGATATTGGAAATATCATTGCAGCATCTGATAGATCTAATTAAACTCTACAACTGTAATTATGAATATTTGTTCTATGACCGATAATTACGCAATAAAATTAAAGCGTATATTTTTTCCTAAACAATTTCCTCGTTTTTTCCATAGCTATTAGAGATATTGGAAATATCATTGCAGCATCTGATAGACCTAATTAAACTCTACAACTGTAATTATGAATATTTGTTCTATGACTGATAATTACGCAGTAAAATTAAACCGTATATTTTTTCCCAAACAATTTCCTCGTTTTCTCGATAGCTATTAGAGATATTGGAAATATCATTGCAGCATCTGATAGACCTGATTAAACTATACATCTGTAATTATAGACCTAATTAAACTCTACATCTGTAATTATGAATATTTGTTCTATGACCGATAATTACGCAATAAAATTAAACCGTATATTTTTTCAAAAATAATTTCCTCCTTTTCTCGAAAGCTATTAGAGATATTGGAAATATCATTGCAGCAGCTGATGGACCTAATTAAACTCTACAACTGTAATTATGAATATTTGTTCCATGACCGATAATTACGCAATAAAATTAAACCGTATATTTTTTCCAAAACAATTTCCTCGTTTTCTCGATAGCTATTAGAGATATTGGAAATATCATTGCAGCATCTGGTAGACCTAATTAAACTCTACAACTGTAATTATGAATATTTGTTCTATGACCGATAATTACGCAATAAAATTAAAGCGTATATTTTTTCCCAAACAATTTCCTCGTTTTCTCGATAGCTATTAGAGATATTGGAAATATCATTGCAGCATCTGATAGACCTAATTAAACTCTTCAACTGTAATTATGAATATTTGTTTTATGACTGATAATTACGCAGAAAAATTAAACCGTATATTTTTTCCAAAACAATTTAATCTTTTTCTCGAAAGCTATTAGAGATATTGGAAATATCATTGCAGCATTTGATGGGCCTAATTAAACTCTACAACGGTAATTATGAATAGTTGTTCTATGACCGATAATTACGCAATAAAATTAAACCGTATATTTTTTCCAAAATAATTTCCTCCTTTTCTCGAAAGCTATTAGAGATATTGGAAATATCATTGCAGCATCTGATAGATCTAATTAAACTCTACAACTGTAATTATGAATATTTGTTCTATGACCGATAATTACGCAATAAAATTAAAGCGTATATTTTTTCCTAAACAATTTCCTCGTTTTTTCCATAGCTATTAGAGATATTGGAAATATCATTGCAGCATCTGATAGACCTAATTAAACTCTACAACTGTAATTATGAATATTTGTTCTATGACTGATAATTACGCAGTAAAATTAAACCGTATATTTTTTCCCAAACAATTTCCTCGTTTTCTCGATAGCTATTAGAGATATTGGAAATATCATTGCAGCATCTGATAGACCTGATTAAACTATACATCTGTAATTATAGACCTAATTAAACTCTACATCTGTAATTATGAATATTTGTTCTATGACCGATAATTACGCAATAAAATTAAACCGTATATTTTTTCAAAAATAATTTCCTCCTTTTCTCGAAAGCTATTAGAGATATTGGAAATATCATTGCAGCAGCTGATGGACCTAATTAAACTCTACAACTGTAATTATGAATATTTGTTCCATGACCGATAATTACGTAATAAAATTAAACCGTATATTTTTTCCAAAACAATTTCCTCGTTTTCTCGATAGCTATTAGAGATATTGGAAATATCATTGCAGCATCTGGTAGACCTAATTAAACTCTACAACTGTAATTATGAATATTTGTTCTATGACCGATAATTACGCAATAAAATTAAAGCGTATATTTTTTCCCAAACAATTTCCTCGTTTTCTCGATAGCTATTAGAGATATTGGAAATATCATTGCAGCATCTGATAGACCTAATTAAACTCTTCAACTGTAATTATGAATATTTGTTTTATGACTGATAATTACGCAGAAAAATTAAACCGTATATTTTTTCCAAAACAATTTAATCTTTTTCTCGAAAGCTATTAGAGATATTGGAAATATCATTGCAGCATTTGATGGGCCTAATTAAACTCTACAACGGTAATTATGAATAGTTGTTCTATGACCGATAATTACGCAATAAAATTAAACCGTATATTTTTTCCAAAATAATTTCCTCCTTTTCTCGAAAGCTATTAGAGATATTGGAAATATCATTGCAGCATCTGATAGATCTAATTAAACTCTACAACTGTAATTATGAATATTTGTTCTATGACCGATAATTACGCAATAAAATTAAAGCGTATATTTTTTCCTAAACAATTTCCTCGTTTTTTCCATAGCTATTAGAGATATTGGAAATATCATTGCAGCATCTGATAGACCTAATTAAACTCTACAACTGTAATTATGAATATTTGTTCTATGACTGATAATTACGCAGTAAAATTAAACCGTATATTTTTTCCCAAACAATTTCCTCGTTTTCTCGATAGCTATTAGAGATATTGGAAATATCATTGCAGCATCTGATAGACCTGATTAAACTATACATCTGTAATTATAGACCTAATTAAACTCTACATCTGTAATTATGAATATTTGTTCTATGACCGATAATTACGCAATAAAATTAAACCGTATATTTTTTCAAAAATAATTTCCTCCTTTTCTCGAAAGCTATTAGAGATATTGGAAATATCATTGCAGCAGCTGATGGACCTAATTAAACTCTACAACTGTAATTATGAATATTTGTTCCATGACCGATAATTACGCAATAAAATTAAACCGTATATTTTTTCCAAAACAATTTCCTCGTTTTCTCGATAGCTATTAGAGATATTGGAAATATCATTGCAGCATCTGGTAGACCTAATTAAACTCTACAACTGTAATTATGAATATTTGTTCTATGACCGATAATTACGCAATAAAATTAAAGCGTATATTTTTTCCCAAACAATTTCCTCGTTTTCTCGATAGCTATTAGAGATATTGGAAATATCATTGCAGCATCTGATAGACCTAATTAAACTCTTCAACTGTAATTATGAATATTTGTTTTATGACTGATAATTACGCAGAAAAATTAAACCGTATATTTTTTCCAAAACAATTTAATCTTTTTCTCGAAAGCTATTAGAGATATTGGAAATATCATTGCAGCATTTGATGGGCCTAATTAAACTCTACAACGGTAATTATGAATAGTTGTTCTATGACCGATAATTACGCAATAAAATTAAACCGTATATTTTTTCCAAAATAATTTCCTCCTTTTCTCGAAAGCTATTAGAGATATTGGAAATATCATTGCAGCATCTGATAGATCTAATTAAACTCTACAACTGTAATTATGAATATTTGTTCTATGACCGATAATTACGCAATAAAATTAAAGCGTATATTTTTTCCTAAACAATTTCCTCGTTTTTTCCATAGCTATTAGAGATATTGGAAATATCATTGCAGCATCTGATAGACCTAATTAAACTCTACAACTGTAATTATGAATATTTGTTCTATGACTGATAATTACGCAGTAAAATTAAACCGTATATTTTTTCCCAAACAATTTCCTCGTTTTCTCGATAGCTATTAGAGATATTGGAAATATCATTGCAGCATCTGATAGACCTGATTAAACTATACATCTGTAATTATAGACCTAATTAAACTCTACATCTGTAATTATGAATATTTGTTCTATGACCGATAATTACGCAATAAAATTAAACCGTATATTTTTTCAAAAATAATTTCCTCCTTTTCTCGAAAGCTATTAGAGATATTGGAAATATCATTGCAGCAGCTGATGGACCTAATTAAACTCTACAACTGTAATTATGAATATTTGTTCCATGACCGATAATTACGCAATAAAATTAAACCGTATATTTTTTCCAAAACAATTTCCTCGTTTTCTCGATAGCTATTAGAGATATTGGAAATATCATTGCAGCATCTGGTAGACCTAATTAAACTCTACAACTGTAATTATGAATATTTGTTCTATGACCGATAATTACGCAATAAAATTAAAGCGTATATTTTTTCCCAAACAATTTCCTCGTTTTCTCGATAGCTATTAGAGATATTGGAAATATCATTGCAGCATCTGATAGACCTAATTAAACTCTTCAACTGTAATTATGAATATTTGTTTTATGACTGATAATTACGCAGAAAAATTAAACCGTATATTTTTTCCAAAACAATTTAATCTTTTTCTCGAAAGCTATTAGAGATATTGGAAATATCATTGCAGCATTTGATGGGCCTAATTAAACTCTACAACGGTAATTATGAATAGTTGTTCTATGACCGATAATTACGCAATAAAATTAAACCGTATATTTTTTCCAAAATAATTTCCTCCTTTTCTCGAAAGCTATTAGAGATATTGGAAATATCATTGCAGCATCTGATAGATCTAATTAAACTCTACAACTGTAATTATGAATATTTGTTCTATGACCGATAATTACGCAATAAAATTAAAGCGTATATTTTTTCCTAAACAATTTCCTCGTTTTTTCCATAGCTATTAGAGATATTGGAAATATCATTGCAGCATCTGATAGACCTAATTAAACTCTACAACTGTAATTATGAATATTTGTTCTATGACTGATAATTACGCAGTAAAATTAAACCGTATATTTTTTCCCAAACAATTTCCTCGTTTTCTCGATAGCTATTAGAGATATTGGAAATATCATTGCAGCATCTGATAGACCTGATTAAACTATACATCTGTAATTATAGACCTAATTAAACTCTACATCTGTAATTATGAATATTTGTTCTATGACCGATAATTACGCAATAAAATTAAACCGTATATTTTTTCAAAAATAATTTCCTCCTTTTCTCGAAAGCTATTAGAGATATTGGAAATATCATTGCAGCAGCTGATGGACCTAATTAAACTCTACAACTGTAATTATGAATATTTGTTCCATGACCGATAATTACGCAATAAAATTAAACCGTATATTTTTTCCAAAACAATTTCCTCGTTTTCTCGATAGCTATTAGAGATATTGGAAATATCATTGCAGCATCTGGTAGACCTAATTAAACTCTACAACTGTAATTATGAATATTTGTTCTATGACCGATAATTACGCAATAAAATTAAAGCGTATATTTTTTCCCAAACAATTTCCTCGTTTTCTCGATAGCTATTAGAGATATTGGAAATATCATTGCAGCATCTGATAGACCTAATTAAACTCTTCAACTGTAATTATGAATATTTGTTTTATGACTGATAATTACGCAGAAAAATTAAACCGTATATTTTTTCCAAAACAATTTAATCTTTTTCTCGAAAGCTATTAGAGATATTGGAAATATCATTGCAGCATTTGATGGGCCTAATTAAACTCTACAACGGTAATTATGAATAGTTGTTCTATGACCGATAATTACGCAATAAAATTAAACCGTATATTTTTTCCAAAATAATTTCCTCCTTTTCTCGAAAGCTATTAGAGATATTGGAAATATCATTGCAGCATCTGATAGATCTAATTAAACTCTACAACTGTAATTATGAATATTTGTTCTATGACCGATAATTACGCAATAAAATTAAAGCGTATATTTTTTCCTAAACAATTTCCTCGTTTTTTCCATAGCTATTAGAGATATTGGAAATATCATTGCAGCATCTGATAGACCTAATTAAACTCTACAACTGTAATTATGAATATTTGTTCTATGACTGATAATTACGCAGTAAAATTAAACCGTATATTTTTTCCCAAACAATTTCCTCGTTTTCTCGATAGCTATTAGAGATATTGGAAATATCATTGCAGCATCTGATAGACCTGATTAAACTATACATCTGTAATTATAGACCTAATTAAACTCTACATCTGTAATTATGAATATTTGTTCTATGACCGATAATTACGCAATAAAATTAAACCGTATATTTTTTCAAAAATAATTTCCTCCTTTTCTCGAAAGCTATTAGAGATATTGGAAATATCATTGCAGCAGCTGATGGACCTAATTAAACTCTACAACTGTAATTATGAATATTTGTTCCATGACCGATAATTACGCAATAAAATTAAACCGTATATTTTTTCCAAAACAATTTCCTCGTTTTCTCGATAGCTATTAGAGATATTGGAAATATCATTGCAGCATCTGGTAGACCTAATTAAACTCTACAACTGTAATTATGAATATTTGTTCTATGACCGATAATTACGCAATAAAATTAAAGCGTATATTTTTTCCCAAACAATTTCCTCGTTTTCTCGATAGCTATTAGAGATATTGGAAATATCATTGCAGCATCTGATAGACCTAATTAAACTCTTCAACTGTAATTATGAATATTTGTTTTATGACTGATAATTACGCAGAAAAATTAAACCGTATATTTTTTCCAAAACAATTTAATCTTTTTCTCGAAAGCTATTAGAGATATTGGAAATATCATTGCAGCATTTGATGGGCCTAATTAAACTCTACAACGGTAATTATGAATAGTTGTTCTATGACCGATAATTACGCAATAAAATTAAACCGTATATTTTTTCCAAAATAATTTCCTCCTTTTCTCGAAAGCTATTAGAGATATTGGAAATATCATTGCAGCATCTGATAGATCTAATTAAACTCTACAACTGTAATTATGAATATTTGTTCTATGACCGATAATTACGCAATAAAATTAAAGCGTATATTTTTTCCTAAACAATTTCCTCGTTTTTTCCATAGCTATTAGAGATATTGGAAATATCATTGCAGCATCTGATAGACCTAATTAAACTCTACAACTGTAATTATGAATATTTGTTCTATGACTGATAATTACGCAGTAAAATTAAACCGTATATTTTTTCCCAAACAATTTCCTCGTTTTCTCGATAGCTATTAGAGATATTGGAAATATCATTGCAGCATCTGATAGACCTGATTAAACTATACATCTGTAATTATAGACCTAATTAAACTCTACATCTGTAATTATGAATATTTGTTCTATGACCGATAATTACGCAATAAAATTAAACCGTATATTTTTTCAAAAATAATTTCCTCCTTTTCTCGAAAGCTATTAGAGATATTGGAAATATCATTGCAGCAGCTGATGGACCTAATTAAACTCTACAACTGTAATTATGAATATTTGTTCCATGACCGATAATTACGCAATAAAATTAAACCGTATATTTTTTCCAAAACAATTTCCTCGTTTTCTCGATAGCTATTAGAGATATTGGAAATATCATTGCAGCATCTGGTAGACCTAATTAAACTCTACAACTGTAATTATGAATATTTGTTCTATGACCGATAATTACGCAATAAAATTAAAGCGTATATTTTTTCCCAAACAATTTCCTCGTTTTCTCGATAGCTATTAGAGATATTGGAAATATCATTGCAGCATCTGATAGACCTAATTAAACTCTTCAACTGTAATTATGAATATTTGTTTTATGACTGATAATTACGCAGAAAAATTAAACCGTATATTTTTTCCAAAACAATTTAATCTTTTTCTCGAAAGCTATTAGAGATATTGGAAATATCATTGCAGCATTTGATGGGCCTAATTAAACTCTACAACGGTAATTATGAATAGTTGTTCTATGACCGATAATTACGCAATAAAATTAAACCGTATATTTTTTCCAAAATAATTTCCTCCTTTTCTCGAAAGCTATTAGAGATATTGGAAATATCATTGCAGCATCTGATAGATCTAATTAAACTCTACAACTGTAATTATGAATATTTGTTCTATGACCGATAATTACGCAATAAAATTAAAGCGTATATTTTTTCCTAAACAATTTCCTCGTTTTTTCCATAGCTATTAGAGATATTGGAAATATCATTGCAGCATCTGATAGACCTAATTAAACTCTACAACTGTAATTATGAATATTTGTTCTATGACTGATAATTACGCAGTAAAATTAAACCGTATATTTTTTCCCAAACAATTTCCTCGTTTTCTCGATAGCTATTAGAGATATTGGAAATATCATTGCAGCATCTGATAGACCTGATTAAACTATACATCTGTAATTATAGACCTAATTAAACTCTACATCTGTAATTATGAATATTTGTTCTATGACCGATAATTACGCAATAAAATTAAACCGTATATTTTTTCAAAAATAATTTCCTCCTTTTCTCGAAAGCTATTAGAGATATTGGAAATATCATTGCAGCATTTGATGGGCCTAATTAAACTCTACAACGGTAATTATGAATAGTTGTTCTATGACCGATAATTACGCAATAAAATTAAACCGTATATTTTTTCCAAAATAATTTCCTCCTTTTCTCGAAAGCTATTAGAGATATTGGAAATATCATTGCAGCATCTGATAGATCTAATTAAACTCTACAACTGTAATTATGAATATTTGTTCTATGACCGATAATTACGCAATAAAATTAAAGCGTATATTTTTTCCTAAACAATTTCCTCGTTTTTTCCATAGCTATTAGAGATATTGGAAATATCATTGCAGCATCTGATAGACCTAATTAAACTCTACAACTGTAATTATGAATATTTGTTCTATGACTGATAATTACGCAGTAAAATTAAACCGTATATTTTTTCCCAAACAATTTCCTCGTTTTCTCGATAGCTATTAGAGATATTGGAAATATCATTGCAGCATCTGATAGACCTGATTAAACTATACATCTGTAATTATAGACCTAATTAAACTCTACATCTGTAATTATGAATATTTGTTCTATGACCGATAATTACGCAATAAAATTAAACCGTATATTTTTTCAAAAATAATTTCCTCCTTTTCTCGAAAGCTATTAGAGATATTGGAAATATCATTGCAGCAGCTGATGGACCTAATTAAACTCTACAACTGTAATTATGAATATTTGTTCCATGACCGATAATTACGCAATAAAATTAAACCGTATATTTTTTCCAAAACAATTTCCTCGTTTTCTCGATAGCTATTAGAGATATTGGAAATATCATTGCAGCATCTGGTAGACCTAATTAAACTCTACAACTGTAATTATGAATATTTGTTCTATGACCGATAATTACGCAATAAAATTAAAGCGTATATTTTTTCCCAAACAATTTCCTCGTTTTCTCGATAGCTATTAGAGATATTGGAAATATCATTGCAGCATCTGATAGACCTAATTAAACTCTTCAACTGTAATTATGAATATTTGTTTTATGACTGATAATTACGCAGAAAAATTAAACCGTATATTTTTTCCAAAACAATTTAATCTTTTTCTCGAAAGCTATTAGAGATATTGGAAATATCATTGCAGCATTTGATGGGCCTAATTAAACTCTACAACGGTAATTATGAATAGTTGTTCTATGACCGATAATTACGCAATAAAATTAAACCGTATATTTTTTCCAAAATAATTTCCTCCTTTTCTCGAAAGCTATTAGAGATATTGGAAATATCATTGCAGCATCTGATAGATCTAATTAAACTCTACAACTGTAATTATGAATATTTGTTCTATGACCGATAATTACGCAATAAAATTAAAGCGTATATTTTTTCCTAAACAATTTCCTCGTTTTTTCCATAGCTATTAGAGATATTGGAAATATCATTGCAGCATCTGATAGACCTAATTAAACTCTACAACTGTAATTATGAATATTTGTTCTATGACTGATAATTACGCAGTAAAATTAAACCGTATATTTTTTCCCAAACAATTTCCTCGTTTTCTCGATAGCTATTAGAGATATTGGAAATATCATTGCAGCATCTGATAGACCTGATTAAACTATACATCTGTAATTATAGACCTAATTAAACTCTACATCTGTAATTATGAATATTTGTTCTATGACCGATAATTACGCAATAAAATTAAACCGTATATTTTTTCAAAAATAATTTCCTCCTTTTCTCGAAAGCTATTAGAGATATTGGAAATATCATTGCAGCAGCTGATGGACCTAATTAAACTCTACAACTGTAATTATGAATATTTGTTCCATGACCGATAATTACGCAATAAAATTAAACCGTATATTTTTTCCAAAACAATTTCCTCGTTTTCTCGATAGCTATTAGAGATATTGGAAATATCATTGCAGCATCTGGTAGACCTAATTAAACTCTACAACTGTAATTATGAATATTTGTTCTATGACCGATAATTACGCAATAAAATTAAAGCGTATATTTTTTCCCAAACAATTTCCTCGTTTTCTCGATAGCTATTAGAGATATTGGAAATATCATTGCAGCATCTGATAGACCTAATTAAACTCTTCAACTGTAATTATGAATATTTGTTTTATGACTGATAATTACGCAGAAAAATTAAACCGTATATTTTTTCCAAAACAATTTAATCTTTTTCTCGAAAGCTATTAGAGATATTGGAAATATCATTGCAGCATTTGATGGGCCTAATTAAACTCTACAACGGTAATTATGAATAGTTGTTCTATGACCGATAATTACGCAATAAAATTAAACCGTATATTTTTTCCAAAATAATTTCCTCCTTTTCTCGAAAGCTATTAGAGATATTGGAAATATCATTGCAGCATCTGATAGATCTAATTAAACTCTACAACTGTAATTATGAATATTTGTTCTATGACCGATAATTACGCAATAAAATTAAAGCGTATATTTTTTCCTAAACAATTTCCTCGTTTTTTCCATAGCTATTAGAGATATTGGAAATATCATTGCAGCATCTGATAGACCTAATTAAACTCTACAACTGTAATTATGAATATTTGTTCTATGACTGATAATTACGCAGTAAAATTAAACCGTATATTTTTTCCCAAACAATTTCCTCGTTTTCTCGATAGCTATTAGAGATATTGGAAATATCATTGCAGCATCTGATAGACCTGATTAAACTATACATCTGTAATTATAGACCTAATTAAACTCTACATCTGTAATTATGAATATTTGTTCTATGACCGATAATTACGCAATAAAATTAAACCGTATATTTTTTCAAAAATAATTTCCTCCTTTTCTCGAAAGCTATTAGAGATATTGGAAATATCATTGCAGCAGCTGATGGACCTAATTAAACTCTACAACTGTAATTATGAATATTTGTTCCATGACCGATAATTACGCAATAAAATTAAACCGTATATTTTTTCCAAAACAATTTCCTCGTTTTCTCGATAGCTATTAGAGATATTGGAAATATCATTGCAGCATCTGGTAGACCTAATTAAACTCTACAACTGTAATTATGAATATTTGTTCTATGACCGATAATTACGCAATAAAATTAAAGCGTATATTTTTTCCCAAACAATTTCCTCGTTTTCTCGATAGCTATTAGAGATATTGGAAATATCATTGCAGCATCTGATAGACCTAATTAAACTCTTCAACTGTAATTATGAATATTTGTTTTATGACTGATAATTACGCAGAAAAATTAAACCGTATATTTTTTCCAAAACAATTTAATCTTTTTCTCGAAAGCTATTAGAGATATTGGAAATATCATTGCAGCATTTGATGGGCCTAATTAAACTCTACAACGGTAATTATGAATAGTTGTTCTATGACCGATAATTACGCAATAAAATTAAACCGTATATTTTTTCCAAAATAATTTCCTCCTTTTCTCGAAAGCTATTAGAGATATTGGAAATATCATTGCAGCATCTGATAGATCTAATTAAACTCTACAACTGTAATTATGAATATTTGTTCTATGACCGATAATTACGCAATAAAATTAAAGCGTATATTTTTTCCTAAACAATTTCCTCGTTTTTTCCATAGCTATTAGAGATATTGGAAATATCATTGCAGCATCTGATAGACCTAATTAAACTCTACAACTGTAATTATGAATATTTGTTCTATGACTGATAATTACGCAGTAAAATTAAACCGTATATTTTTTCCCAAACAATTTCCTCGTTTTCTCGATAGCTATTAGAGATATTGGAAATATCATTGCAGCATCTGATAGACCTGATTAAACTATACATCTGTAATTATAGACCTAATTAAACTCTACATCTGTAATTATGAATATTTGTTCTATGACCGATAATTACGCAATAAAATTAAACCGTATATTTTTTCAAAAATAATTTCCTCCTTTTCTCGAAAGCTATTAGAGATATTGGAAATATCATTGCAGCAGCTGATGGACCTAATTAAACTCTACAACTGTAATTATGAATATTTGTTCCATGACCGATAATTACGCAATAAAATTAAACCGTATATTTTTTCCAAAACAATTTCCTCGTTTTCTCGATAGCTATTAGAGATATTGGAAATATCATTGCAGCATCTGGTAGACCTAATTAAACTCTACAACTGTAATTATGAATATTTGTTCTATGACCGATAATTACGCAATAAAATTAAAGCGTATATTTTTTCCCAAACAATTTCCTCGTTTTCTCGATAGCTATTAGAGATATTGGAAATATCATTGCAGCATCTGATAGACCTAATTAAACTCTTCAACTGTAATTATGAATATTTGTTTTATGACTGATAATTACGCAGAAAAATTAAACCGTATATTTTTTCCAAAACAATTTAATCTTTTTCTCGAAAGCTATTAGAGATATTGGAAATATCATTGCAGCATTTGATGGGCCTAATTAAACTCTACAACGGTAATTATGAATAGTTGTTCTATGACCGATAATTACGCAATAAAATTAAACCGTATATTTTTTCCAAAATAATTTCCTCCTTTTCTCGAAAGCTATTAGAGATATTGGAAATATCATTGCAGCATCTGATAGATCTAATTAAACTCTACAACTGTAATTATGAATATTTGTTCTATGACCGATAATTACGCAATAAAATTAAAGCGTATATTTTTTCCTAAACAATTTCCTCGTTTTTTCCATAGCTATTAGAGATATTGGAAATATCATTGCAGCATCTGATAGACCTAATTAAACTCTACAACTGTAATTATGAATATTTGTTCTATGACTGATAATTACGCAGTAAAATTAAACCGTATATTTTTTCCCAAACAATTTCCTCGTTTTCTCGATAGCTATTAGAGATATTGGAAATATCATTGCAGCATCTGATAGACCTGATTAAACTATACATCTGTAATTATAGACCTAATTAAACTCTACATCTGTAATTATGAATATTTGTTCTATGACCGATAATTACGCAATAAAATTAAACCGTATATTTTTTCAAAAATAATTTCCTCCTTTTCTCGAAAGCTATTAGAGATATTGGAAATATCATTGCAGCAGCTGATGGACCTAATTAAACTCTACAACTGTAATTATGAATATTTGTTCCATGACCGATAATTACGCAATAAAATTAAACCGTATATTTTTTCCAAAACAATTTCCTCGTTTTCTCGATAGCTATTAGAGATATTGGAAATATCATTGCAGCATCTGGTAGACCTAATTAAACTCTACAACTGTAATTATGAATATTTGTTCTATGACCGATAATTACGCAATAAAATTAAAGCGTATATTTTTTCCCAAACAATTTCCTCGTTTTCTCGATAGCTATTAGAGATATTGGAAATATCATTGCAGCATCTGATAGACCTAATTAAACTCTTCAACTGTAATTATGAATATTTGTTTTATGACTGATAATTACGCAGAAAAATTAAACCGTATATTTTTTCCAAAACAATTTAATCTTTTTCTCGAAAGCTATTAGAGATATTGGAAATATCATTGCAGCATTTGATGGGCCTAATTAAACTCTACAACGGTAATTATGAATAGTTGTTCTATGACCGATAATTACGCAATAAAATTAAACCGTATATTTTTTCCAAAATAATTTCCTCCTTTTCTCGAAAGCTATTAGAGATATTGGAAATATCATTGCAGCATCTGATAGATCTAATTAAACTCTACAACTGTAATTATGAATATTTGTTCTATGACCGATAATTACGCAATAAAATTAAAGCGTATATTTTTTCCTAAACAATTTCCTCGTTTTTTCCATAGCTATTAGAGATATTGGAAATATCATTGCAGCATCTGATAGACCTAATTAAACTCTACAACTGTAATTATGAATATTTGTTCTATGACTGATAATTACGCAGTAAAATTAAACCGTATATTTTTTCCCAAACAATTTCCTCGTTTTCTCGATAGCTATTAGAGATATTGGAAATATCATTGCAGCATCTGATAGACCTGATTAAACTATACATCTGTAATTATAGACCTAATTAAACTCTACATCTGTAATTATGAATATTTGTTCTATGACCGATAATTACGCAATAAAATTAAACCGTATATTTTTTCAAAAATAATTTCCTCCTTTTCTCGAAAGCTATTAGAGATATTGGAAATATCATTGCAGCAGCTGATGGACCTAATTAAACTCTACAACTGTAATTATGAATATTTGTTCCATGACCGATAATTACGCAATAAAATTAAACCGTATATTTTTTCCAAAACAATTTCCTCGTTTTCTCGATAGCTATTAGAGATATTGGAAATATCATTGCAGCATCTGGTAGACCTAATTAAACTCTACAACTGTAATTATGAATATTTGTTCTATGACCGATAATTACGCAATAAAATTAAAGCGTATATTTTTTCCCAAACAATTTCCTCGTTTTCTCGATAGCTATTAGAGATATTGGAAATATCATTGCAGCATCTGATAGACCTAATTAAACTCTTCAACTGTAATTATGAATATTTGTTTTATGACTGATAATTACGCAGAAAAATTAAACCGTATATTTTTTCCAAAACAATTTAATCTTTTTCTCGAAAGCTATTAGAGATATTGGAAATATCATTGCAGCATTTGATGGGCCTAATTAAACTCTACAACGGTAATTATGAATAGTTGTTCTATGACCGATAATTACGCAATAAAATTAAACCGTATATTTTTTCCAAAATAATTTCCTCCTTTTCTCGAAAGCTATTAGAGATATTGGAAATATCATTGCAGCATCTGATAGATCTAATTAAACTCTACAACTGTAATTATGAATATTTGTTCTATGACCGATAATTACGCAATAAAATTAAAGCGTATATTTTTTCCTAAACAATTTCCTCGTTTTTTCCATAGCTATTAGAGATATTGGAAATATCATTGCAGCATCTGATAGACCTAATTAAACTCTACAACTGTAATTATGAATATTTGTTCTATGACTGATAATTACGCAGTAAAATTAAACCGTATATTTTTTCCCAAACAATTTCCTCGTTTTCTCGATAGCTATTAGAGATATTGGAAATATCATTGCAGCATCTGATAGACCTGATTAAACTATACATCTGTAATTATAGACCTAATTAAACTCTACATCTGTAATTATGAATATTTGTTCTATGACCGATAATTACGCAATAAAATTAAACCGTATATTTTTTCAAAAATAATTTCCTCCTTTTCTCGAAAGCTATTAGAGATATTGGAAATATCATTGCAGCATTTGATGGGCCTAATTAAACTCTACAACGGTAATTATGAATAGTTGTTCTATGACCGATAATTACGCAATAAAATTAAACCGTATATTTTTTCCAAAATAATTTCCTCCTTTTCTCGAAAGCTATTAGAGATATTGGAAATATCATTGCAGCATCTGATAGATCTAATTAAACTCTACAACTGTAATTATGAATATTTGTTCTATGACCGATAATTACGCAATAAAATTAAAGCGTATATTTTTTCCTAAACAATTTCCTCGTTTTTTCCATAGCTATTAGAGATATTGGAAATATCATTGCAGCATCTGATAGACCTAATTAAACTCTACAACTGTAATTATGAATATTTGTTCTATGACTGATAATTACGCAGTAAAATTAAACCGTATATTTTTTCCCAAACAATTTCCTCGTTTTCTCGATAGCTATTAGAGATATTGGAAATATCATTGCAGCATCTGATAGACCTGATTAAACTATACATCTGTAATTATAGACCTAATTAAACTCTACATCTGTAATTATGAATATTTGTTCTATGACCGATAATTACGCAATAAAATTAAACCGTATATTTTTTCAAAAATAATTTCCTCCTTTTCTCGAAAGCTATTAGAGATATTGGAAATATCATTGCAGCAGCTGATGGACCTAATTAAACTCTACAACTGTAATTATGAATATTTGTTCCATGACCGATAATTACGCAATAAAATTAAACCGTATATTTTTTCCAAAACAATTTCCTCGTTTTCTCGATAGCTATTAGAGATATTGGAAATATCATTGCAGCATCTGGTAGACCTAATTAAACTCTACAACTGTAATTATGAATATTTGTTCTATGACCGATAATTACGCAATAAAATTAAAGCGTATATTTTTTCCCAAACAATTTCCTCGTTTTCTCGATAGCTATTAGAGATATTGGAAATATCATTGCAGCATCTGATAGACCTAATTAAACTCTTCAACTGTAATTATGAATATTTGTTTTATGACTGATAATTACGCAGAAAAATTAAACCGTATATTTTTTCCAAAACAATTTAATCTTTTTCTCGAAAGCTATTAGAGATATTGGAAATATCATTGCAGCATTTGATGGGCCTAATTAAACTCTACAACGGTAATTATGAATAGTTGTTCTATGACCGATAATTACGCAATAAAATTAAACCGTATATTTTTTCCAAAATAATTTCCTCCTTTTCTCGAAAGCTATTAGAGATATTGGAAATATCATTGCAGCATCTGATAGATCTAATTAAACTCTACAACTGTAATTATGAATATTTGTTCTATGACCGATAATTACGCAATAAAATTAAAGCGTATATTTTTTCCTAAACAATTTCCTCGTTTTTTCCATAGCTATTAGAGATATTGGAAATATCATTGCAGCATCTGATAGACCTAATTAAACTCTACAACTGTAATTATGAATATTTGTTCTATGACTGATAATTACGCAGTAAAATTAAACCGTATATTTTTTCCCAAACAATTTCCTCGTTTTCTCGATAGCTATTAGAGATATTGGAAATATCATTGCAGCATCTGATAGACCTGATTAAACTATACATCTGTAATTATAGACCTAATTAAACTCTACATCTGTAATTATGAATATTTGTTCTATGACCGATAATTACGCAATAAAATTAAACCGTATATTTTTTCAAAAATAATTTCCTCCTTTTCTCGAAAGCTATTAGAGATATTGGAAATATCATTGCAGCAGCTGATGGACCTAATTAAACTCTACAACTGTAATTATGAATATTTGTTCCATGACCGATAATTACGCAATAAAATTAAACCGTATATTTTTTCCAAAACAATTTCCTCGTTTTCTCGATAGCTATTAGAGATATTGGAAATATCATTGCAGCATCTGGTAGACCTAATTAAACTCTACAACTGTAATTATGAATATTTGTTCTATGACCGATAATTACGCAATAAAATTAAAGCGTATATTTTTTCCCAAACAATTTCCTCGTTTTCTCGATAGCTATTAGAGATATTGGAAATATCATTGCAGCATCTGATAGACCTAATTAAACTCTTCAACTGTAATTATGAATATTTGTTTTATGACTGATAATTACGCAGAAAAATTAAACCGTATATTTTTTCCAAAACAATTTAATCTTTTTCTCGAAAGCTATTAGAGATATTGGAAATATCATTGCAGCATTTGATGGGCCTAATTAAACTCTACAACGGTAATTATGAATAGTTGTTCTATGACCGATAATTACGCAATAAAATTAAACCGTATATTTTTTCCAAAATAATTTCCTCCTTTTCTCGAAAGCTATTAGAGATATTGGAAATATCATTGCAGCATCTGATAGATCTAATTAAACTCTACAACTGTAATTATGAATATTTGTTCTATGACCGATAATTACGCAATAAAATTAAAGCGTATATTTTTTCCTAAACAATTTCCTCGTTTTTTCCATAGCTATTAGAGATATTGGAAATATCATTGCAGCATCTGATAGACCTAATTAAACTCTACAACTGTAATTATGAATATTTGTTCTATGACTGATAATTACGCAGTAAAATTAAACCGTATATTTTTTCCCAAACAATTTCCTCGTTTTCTCGATAGCTATTAGAGATATTGGAAATATCATTGCAGCATCTGATAGACCTGATTAAACTATACATCTGTAATTATAGACCTAATTAAACTCTACATCTGTAATTATGAATATTTGTTCTATGACCGATAATTACGCAATAAAATTAAACCGTATATTTTTTCAAAAATAATTTCCTCCTTTTCTCGAAAGCTATTAGAGATATTGGAAATATCATTGCAGCAGCTGATGGACCTAATTAAACTCTACAACTGTAATTATGAATATTTGTTCCATGACCGATAATTACGCAATAAAATTAAACCGTATATTTTTTCCAAAACAATTTCCTCGTTTTCTCGATAGCTATTAGAGATATTGGAAATATCATTGCAGCATCTGGTAGACCTAATTAAACTCTACAACTGTAATTATGAATATTTGTTCTATGACCGATAATTACGCAATAAAATTAAAGCGTATATTTTTTCCCAAACAATTTCCTCGTTTTCTCGATAGCTATTAGAGATATTGGAAATATCATTGCAGCATCTGATAGACCTAATTAAACTCTTCAACTGTAATTATGAATATTTGTTTTATGACTGATAATTACGCAGAAAAATTAAACCGTATATTTTTTCCAAAACAATTTAATCTTTTTCTCGAAAGCTATTAGAGATATTGGAAATATCATTGCAGCATTTGATGGGCCTAATTAAACTCTACAACGGTAATTATGAATAGTTGTTCTATGACCGATAATTACGCAATAAAATTAAACCGTATATTTTTTCCAAAATAATTTCCTCCTTTTCTCGAAAGCTATTAGAGATATTGGAAATATCATTGCAGCATCTGATAGATCTAATTAAACTCTACAACTGTAATTATGAATATTTGTTCTATGACCGATAATTACGCAATAAAATTAAAGCGTATATTTTTTCCTAAACAATTTCCTCGTTTTTTCCATAGCTATTAGAGATATTGGAAATATCATTGCAGCATCTGATAGACCTAATTAAACTCTACAACTGTAATTATGAATATTTGTTCTATGACTGATAATTAC
Organism: Cancer borealis; assembly: GCA_036785275.1. Lineage (NCBI taxonomy): Eukaryota > Metazoa > Arthropoda > Malacostraca > Decapoda > Cancridae > Cancer > Cancer borealis. The sequence goes on along the minus strand of JAXIVD010000612.1, from coordinate 15,238 downwards.
GCAGTAAAATTAAACCGTATATTTTTTCCCAAACAATTTCCTCGTTTTCTCGATAGCTATTAGAGATATTGGAAATATCATTGCAGCATCTGATAGACCTGATTAAACTATACATCTGTAATTATAGACCTAATTAAACTCTACATCTGTAATTATGAATATTTGTTCTATGACCGATAATTACGCAATAAAATTAAACCGTATATTTTTTCAAAAATAATTTCCTCCTTTTCTCGAAAGCTATTAGAGATATTGGAAATATCATTGCAGCAGCTGATGGACCTAATTAAACTCTACAACTGTAATTATGAATATTTGTTCCATGACCGATAATTACGCAATAAAATTAAACCGTATATTTTTTCCAAAACAATTTCCTCGTTTTCTCGATAGCTATTAGAGATATTGGAAATATCATTGCAGCATCTGGTAGACCTAATTAAACTCTACAACTGTAATTATGAATATTTGTTCTATGACCGATAATTACGCAATAAAATTAAAGCGTATATTTTTTCCCAAACAATTTCCTCGTTTTCTCGATAGCTATTAGAGATATTGGAAATATCATTGCAGCATCTGATAGACCTAATTAAACTCTTCAACTGTAATTATGAATATTTGTTTTATGACTGATAATTACGCAGAAAAATTAAACCGTATATTTTTTCCAAAACAATTTAATCTTTTTCTCGAAAGCTATTAGAGATATTGGAAATATCATTGCAGCATTTGATGGGCCTAATTAAACTCTACAACGGTAATTATGAATAGTTGTTCTATGACCGATAATTACGCAATAAAATTAAACCGTATATTTTTTCCAAAATAATTTCCTCCTTTTCTCGAAAGCTATTAGAGATATTGGAAATATCATTGCAGCATCTGATAGATCTAATTAAACTCTACAACTGTAATTATGAATATTTGTTCTATGACCGATAATTACGCAATAAAATTAAAGCGTATATTTTTTCCTAAACAATTTCCTCGTTTTTTCCATAGCTATTAGAGATATTGGAAATATCATTGCAGCATCTGATAGACCTAATTAAACTCTACAACTGTAATTATGAATATTTGTTCTATGACTGATAATTACGCAGTAAAATTAAACCGTATATTTTTTCCCAAACAATTTCCTCGTTTTCTCGATAGCTATTAGAGATATTGGAAATATCATTGCAGCATCTGATAGACCTGATTAAACTATACATCTGTAATTATAGACCTAATTAAACTCTACATCTGTAATTATGAATATTTGTTCTATGACCGATAATTACGCAATAAAATTAAACCGTATATTTTTTCAAAAATAATTTCCTCCTTTTCTCGAAAGCTATTAGAGATATTGGAAATATCATTGCAGCAGCTGATGGACCTAATTAAACTCTACAACTGTAATTATGAATATTTGTTCCATGACCGATAATTACGCAATAAAATTAAACCGTATATTTTTTCCAAAACAATTTCCTCGTTTTCTCGATAGCTATTAGAGATATTGGAAATATCATTGCAGCATCTGGTAGACCTAATTAAACTCTACAACTGTAATTATGAATATTTGTTCTATGACCGATAATTACGCAATAAAATTAAAGCGTATATTTTTTCCCAAACAATTTCCTCGTTTTCTCGATAGCTATTAGAGATATTGGAAATATCATTGCAGCATCTGATAGACCTAATTAAACTCTTCAACTGTAATTATGAATATTTGTTTTATGACTGATAATTACGCAGAAAAATTAAACCGTATATTTTTTCCAAAACAATTTAATCTTTTTCTCGAAAGCTATTAGAGATATTGGAAATATCATTGCAGCATTTGATGGGCCTAATTAAACTCTACAACGGTAATTATGAATAGTTGTTCTATGACCGATAATTACGCAATAAAATTAAACCGTATATTTTTTCCAAAATAATTTCCTCCTTTTCTCGAAAGCTATTAGAGATATTGGAAATATCATTGCAGCATCTGATAGATCTAATTAAACTCTACAACTGTAATTATGAATATTTGTTCTATGACCGATAATTACGCAATAAAATTAAAGCGTATATTTTTTCCTAAACAATTTCCTCGTTTTTTCCATAGCTATTAGAGATATTGGAAATATCATTGCAGCATCTGATAGACCTAATTAAACTCTACAACTGTAATTATGAATATTTGTTCTATGACTGATAATTACGCAGTAAAATTAAACCGTATATTTTTTCCCAAACAATTTCCTCGTTTTCTCGATAGCTATTAGAGATATTGGAAATATCATTGCAGCATCTGATAGACCTGATTAAACTATACATCTGTAATTATAGACCTAATTAAACTCTACATCTGTAATTATGAATATTTGTTCTATGACCGATAATTACGCAATAAAATTAAACCGTATATTTTTTCAAAAATAATTTCCTCCTTTTCTCGAAAGCTATTAGAGATATTGGAAATATCATTGCAGCAGCTGATGGACCTAATTAAACTCTACAACTGTAATTATGAATATTTGTTCCATGACCGATAATTACGCAATAAAATTAAACCGTATATTTTTTCCAAAACAATTTCCTCGTTTTCTCGATAGCTATTAGAGATATTGGAAATATCATTGCAGCATCTGGTAGACCTAATTAAACTCTACAACTGTAATTATGAATATTTGTTCTATGACCGATAATTACGCAATAAAATTAAAGCGTATATTTTTTCCCAAACAATTTCCTCGTTTTCTCGATAGCTATTAGAGATATTGGAAATATCATTGCAGCATCTGATAGACCTAATTAAACTCTTCAACTGTAATTATGAATATTTGTTTTATGACTGATAATTACGCAGAAAAATTAAACCGTATATTTTTTCCAAAACAATTTAATCTTTTTCTCGAAAGCTATTAGAGATATTGGAAATATCATTGCAGCATTTGATGGGCCTAATTAAACTCTACAACGGTAATTATGAATAGTTGTTCTATGACCGATAATTACGCAATAAAATTAAACCGTATATTTTTTCCAAAATAATTTCCTCCTTTTCTCGAAAGCTATTAGAGATATTGGAAATATCATTGCAGCATCTGATAGATCTAATTAAACTCTACAACTGTAATTATGAATATTTGTTCTATGACCGATAATTACGCAATAAAATTAAAGCGTATATTTTTTCCTAAACAATTTCCTCGTTTTTTCCATAGCTATTAGAGATATTGGAAATATCATTGCAGCATCTGATAGACCTAATTAAACTCTACAACTGTAATTATGAATATTTGTTCTATGACTGATAATTACGCAGTAAAATTAAACCGTATATTTTTTCCCAAACAATTTCCTCGTTTTCTCGATAGCTATTAGAGATATTGGAAATATCATTGCAGCATCTGATAGACCTGATTAAACTATACATCTGTAATTATAGACCTAATTAAACTCTACATCTGTAATTATGAATATTTGTTCTATGACCGATAATTACGCAATAAAATTAAACCGTATATTTTTTCAAAAATAATTTCCTCCTTTTCTCGAAAGCTATTAGAGATATTGGAAATATCATTGCAGCAGCTGATGGACCTAATTAAACTCTACAACTGTAATTATGAATATTTGTTCCATGACCGATAATTACGCAATAAAATTAAACCGTATATTTTTTCCAAAACAATTTCCTCGTTTTCTCGATAGCTATTAGAGATATTGGAAATATCATTGCAGCATCTGGTAGACCTAATTAAACTCTACAACTGTAATTATGAATATTTGTTCTATGACCGATAATTACGCAATAAAATTAAAGCGTATATTTTTTCCCAAACAATTTCCTCGTTTTCTCGATAGCTATTAGAGATATTGGAAATATCATTGCAGCATCTGATAGACCTAATTAAACTCTTCAACTGTAATTATGAATATTTGTTTTATGACTGATAATTACGCAGAAAAATTAAACCGTATATTTTTTCCAAAACAATTTAATCTTTTTCTCGAAAGCTATTAGAGATATTGGAAATATCATTGCAGCATTTGATGGGCCTAATTAAACTCTACAACGGTAATTATGAATAGTTGTTCTATGACCGATAATTACGCAATAAAATTAAACCGTATATTTTTTCCAAAATAATTTCCTCCTTTTCTCGAAAGCTATTAGAGATATTGGAAATATCATTGCAGCATCTGATAGATCTAATTAAACTCTACAACTGTAATTATGAATATTTGTTCTATGACCGATAATTACGCAATAAAATTAAAGCGTATATTTTTTCCTAAACAATTTCCTCGTTTTTTCCATAGCTATTAGAGATATTGGAAATATCATTGCAGCATCTGATAGACCTAATTAAACTCTACAACTGTAATTATGAATATTTGTTCTATGACTGATAATTACGCAGTAAAATTAAACCGTATATTTTTTCCCAAACAATTTCCTCGTTTTCTCGATAGCTATTAGAGATATTGGAAATATCATTGCAGCATCTGATAGACCTGATTAAACTATACATCTGTAATTATAGACCTAATTAAACTCTACATCTGTAATTATGAATATTTGTTCTATGACCGATAATTACGCAATAAAATTAAACCGTATATTTTTTCAAAAATAATTTCCTCCTTTTCTCGAAAGCTATTAGAGATATTGGAAATATCATTGCAGCAGCTGATGGACCTAATTAAACTCTACAACTGTAATTATGAATATTTGTTCCATGACCGATAATTACGCAATAAAATTAAACCGTATATTTTTTCCAAAACAATTTCCTCGTTTTCTCGATAGCTATTAGAGATATTGGAAATATCATTGCAGCATCTGGTAGACCTAATTAAACTCTACAACTGTAATTATGAATATTTGTTCTATGACCGATAATTACGCAATAAAATTAAAGCGTATATTTTTTCCCAAACAATTTCCTCGTTTTCTCGATAGCTATTAGAGATATTGGAAATATCATTGCAGCATCTGATAGACCTAATTAAACTCTTCAACTGTAATTATGAATATTTGTTTTATGACTGATAATTACGCAGAAAAATTAAACCGTATATTTTTTCCAAAACAATTTAATCTTTTTCTCGAAAGCTATTAGAGATATTGGAAATATCATTGCAGCATTTGATGGGCCTAATTAAACTCTACAACGGTAATTATGAATAGTTGTTCTATGACCGATAATTACGCAATAAAATTAAACCGTATATTTTTTCCAAAATAATTTCCTCCTTTTCTCGAAAGCTATTAGAGATATTGGAAATATCATTGCAGCATCTGATAGATCTAATTAAACTCTACAACTGTAATTATGAATATTTGTTCTATGACCGATAATTACGCAATAAAATTAAAGCGTATATTTTTTCCTAAACAATTTCCTCGTTTTTTCCATAGCTATTAGAGATATTGGAAATATCATTGCAGCATCTGATAGACCTAATTAAACTCTACAACTGTAATTATGAATATTTGTTCTATGACTGATAATTACGCAGTAAAATTAAACCGTATATTTTTTCCCAAACAATTTCCTCGTTTTCTCGATAGCTATTAGAGATATTGGAAATATCATTGCAGCATCTGATAGACCTGATTAAACTATACATCTGTAATTATAGACCTAATTAAACTCTACATCTGTAATTATGAATATTTGTTCTATGACCGATAATTACGCAATAAAATTAAACCGTATATTTTTTCAAAAATAATTTCCTCCTTTTCTCGAAAGCTATTAGAGATATTGGAAATATCATTGCAGCAGCTGATGGACCTAATTAAACTCTACAACTGTAATTATGAATATTTGTTCCATGACCGATAATTACGCAATAAAATTAAACCGTATATTTTTTCCAAAACAATTTCCTCGTTTTCTCGATAGCTATTAGAGATATTGGAAATATCATTGCAGCATCTGGTAGACCTAATTAAACTCTACAACTGTAATTATGAATATTTGTTCTATGACCGATAATTACGCAATAAAATTAAAGCGTATATTTTTTCCCAAACAATTTCCTCGTTTTCTCGATAGCTATTAGAGATATTGGAAATATCATTGCAGCATCTGATAGACCTAATTAAACTCTTCAACTGTAATTATGAATATTTGTTTTATGACTGATAATTACGCAGAAAAATTAAACCGTATATTTTTTCCAAAACAATTTAATCTTTTTCTCGAAAGCTATTAGAGATATTGGAAATATCATTGCAGCATTTGATGGGCCTAATTAAACTCTACAACGGTAATTATGAATAGTTGTTCTATGACCGATAATTACGCAATAAAATTAAACCGTATATTTTTTCCAAAATAATTTCCTCCTTTTCTCGAAAGCTATTAGAGATATTGGAAATATCATTGCAGCATCTGATAGATCTAATTAAACTCTACAACTGTAATTATGAATATTTGTTCTATGACCGATAATTACGCAATAAAATTAAAGCGTATATTTTTTCCTAAACAATTTCCTCGTTTTTTCCATAGCTATTAGAGATATTGGAAATATCATTGCAGCATCTGATAGACCTAATTAAACTCTACAACTGTAATTATGAATATTTGTTCTATGACTGATAATTACGCAGTAAAATTAAACCGTATATTTTTTCCCAAACAATTTCCTCGTTTTCTCGATAGCTATTAGAGATATTGGAAATATCATTGCAGCATCTGATAGACCTGATTAAACTATACATCTGTAATTATAGACCTAATTAAACTCTACATCTGTAATTATGAATATTTGTTCTATGACCGATAATTACGCAATAAAATTAAACCGTATATTTTTTCAAAAATAATTTCCTCCTTTTCTCGAAAGCTATTAGAGATATTGGAAATATCATTGCAGCAGCTGATGGACCTAATTAAACTCTACAACTGTAATTATGAATATTTGTTCCATGACCGATAATTACGCAATAAAATTAAACCGTATATTTTTTCCAAAACAATTTCCTCGTTTTCTCGATAGCTATTAGAGATATTGGAAATATCATTGCAGCATCTGGTAGACCTAATTAAACTCTACAACTGTAATTATGAATATTTGTTCTATGACCGATAATTACGCAATAAAATTAAAGCGTATATTTTTTCCCAAACAATTTCCTCGTTTTCTCGATAGCTATTAGAGATATTGGAAATATCATTGCAGCATCTGATAGACCTAATTAAACTCTTCAACTGTAATTATGAATATTTGTTTTATGACTGATAATTACGCAGAAAAATTAAACCGTATATTTTTTCCAAAACAATTTAATCTTTTTCTCGAAAGCTATTAGAGATATTGGAAATATCATTGCAGCATTTGATGGGCCTAATTAAACTCTACAACGGTAATTATGAATAGTTGTTCTATGACCGATAATTACGCAATAAAATTAAACCGTATATTTTTTCCAAAATAATTTCCTCCTTTTCTCGAAAGCTATTAGAGATATTGGAAATATCATTGCAGCATCTGATAGATCTAATTAAACTCTACAACTGTAATTATGAATATTTGTTCTATGACCGATAATTACGCAATAAAATTAAAGCGTATATTTTTTCCTAAACAATTTCCTCGTTTTTTCCATAGCTATTAGAGATATTGGAAATATCATTGCAGCATCTGATAGACCTAATTAAACTCTACAACTGTAATTATGAATATTTGTTCTATGACTGATAATTACGCAGTAAAATTAAACCGTATATTTTTTCCCAAACAATTTCCTCGTTTTCTCGATAGCTATTAGAGATATTGGAAATATCATTGCAGCATCTGATAGACCTGATTAAACTATACATCTGTAATTATAGACCTAATTAAACTCTACATCTGTAATTATGAATATTTGTTCTATGACCGATAATTACGCAATAAAATTAAACCGTATATTTTTTCAAAAATAATTTCCTCCTTTTCTCGAAAGCTATTAGAGATATTGGAAATATCATTGCAGCAGCTGATGGACCTAATTAAACTCTACAACTGTAATTATGAATATTTGTTCCATGACCGATAATTACGCAATAAAATTAAACCGTATATTTTTTCCAAAACAATTTCCTCGTTTTCTCGATAGCTATTAGAGATATTGGAAATATCATTGCAGCATCTGGTAGACCTAATTAAACTCTACAACTGTAATTATGAATATTTGTTCTATGACCGATAATTACGCAATAAAATTAAAGCGTATATTTTTTCCCAAACAATTTCCTCGTTTTCTCGATAGCTATTAGAGATATTGGAAATATCATTGCAGCATCTGATAGACCTAATTAAACTCTTCAACTGTAATTATGAATATTTGTTTTATGACTGATAATTACGCAGAAAAATTAAACCGTATATTTTTTCCAAAACAATTTAATCTTTTTCTCGAAAGCTATTAGAGATATTGGAAATATCATTGCAGCATTTGATGGGCCTAATTAAACTCTACAACGGTAATTATGAATAGTTGTTCTATGACCGATAATTACGCAATAAAATTAAACCGTATATTTTTTCCAAAATAATTTCCTCCTTTTCTCGAAAGCTATTAGAGATATTGGAAATATCATTGCAGCATCTGATAGATCTAATTAAACTCTACAACTGTAATTATGAATATTTGTTCTATGACCGATAATTACGCAATAAAATTAAAGCGTATATTTTTTCCTAAACAATTTCCTCGTTTTTTCCATAGCTATTAGAGATATTGGAAATATCATTGCAGCATCTGATAGACCTAATTAAACTCTACAACTGTAATTATGAATATTTGTTCTATGACTGATAATTACGCAGTAAAATTAAACCGTATATTTTTTCCCAAACAATTTCCTCGTTTTCTCGATAGCTATTAGAGATATTGGAAATATCATTGCAGCATCTGATAGACCTGATTAAACTATACATCTGTAATTATAGACCTAATTAAACTCTACATCTGTAATTATGAATATTTGTTCTATGACCGATAATTACGCAATAAAATTAAACCGTATATTTTTTCAAAAATAATTTCCTCCTTTTCTCGAAAGCTATTAGAGATATTGGAAATATCATTGCAGCAGCTGATGGACCTAATTAAACTCTACAACTGTAATTATGAATATTTGTTCCATGACCGATAATTACGCAATAAAATTAAACCGTATATTTTTTCCAAAACAATTTCCTCGTTTTCTCGATAGCTATTAGAGATATTGGAAATATCATTGCAGCATCTGGTAGACCTAATTAAACTCTACAACTGTAATTATGAATATTTGTTCTATGACCGATAATTACGCAATAAAATTAAAGCGTATATTTTTTCCCAAACAATTTCCTCGTTTTCTCGATAGCTATTAGAGATATTGGAAATATCATTGCAGCATCTGATAGACCTAATTAAACTCTTCAACTGTAATTATGAATATTTGTTTTATGACTGATAATTACGCAGAAAAATTAAACCGTATATTTTTTCCAAAACAATTTAATCTTTTTCTCGAAAGCTATTAGAGATATTGGAAATATCATTGCAGCATTTGATGGGCCTAATTAAACTCTACAACGGTAATTATGAATAGTTGTTCTATGACCGATAATTACGCAATAAAATTAAACCGTATATTTTTTCCAAAATAATTTCCTCCTTTTCTCGAAAGCTATTAGAGATATTGGAAATATCATTGCAGCATCTGATAGATCTAATTAAACTCTACAACTGTAATTATGAATATTTGTTCTATGACCGATAATTACGCAATAAAATTAAAGCGTATATTTTTTCCTAAACAATTTCCTCGTTTTTTCCATAGCTATTAGAGATATTGGAAATATCATTGCAGCATCTGATAGACCTAATTAAACTCTACAACTGTAATTATGAATATTTGTTCTATGACTGATAATTACGCAGTAAAATTAAACCGTATATTTTTTCCCAAACAATTTCCTCGTTTTCTCGATAGCTATTAGAGATATTGGAAATATCATTGCAGCATCTGATAGACCTGATTAAACTATACATCTGTAATTATAGACCTAATTAAACTCTACATCTGTAATTATGAATATTTGTTCTATGACCGATAATTACGCAATAAAATTAAACCGTATATTTTTTCAAAAATAATTTCCTCCTTTTCTCGAAAGCTATTAGAGATATTGGAAATATCATTGCAGCAGCTGATGGACCTAATTAAACTCTACAACTGTAATTATGAATATTTGTTCCATGACCGATAATTACGCAATAAAATTAAACCGTATATTTTTTCCAAAACAATTTCCTCGTTTTCTCGATAGCTATTAGAGATATTGGAAATATCATTGCAGCATCTGGTAGACCTAATTAAACTCTACAACTGTAATTATGAATATTTGTTCTATGACCGATAATTACGCAATAAAATTAAAGCGTATATTTTTTCCCAAACAATTTCCTCGTTTTCTCGATAGCTATTAGAGATATTGGAAATATCATTGCAGCATCTGATAGACCTAATTAAACTCTTCAACTGTAATTATGAATATTTGTTTTATGACTGATAATTACGCAGAAAAATTAAACCGTATATTTTTTCCAAAACAATTTAATCTTTTTCTCGAAAGCTATTAGAGATATTGGAAATATCATTGCAGCATTTGATGGGCCTAATTAAACTCTACAACGGTAATTATGAATAGTTGTTCTATGACCGATAATTACGCAATAAAATTAAACCGTATATTTTTTCCAAAATAATTTCCTCCTTTTCTCGAAAGCTATTAGAGATATTGGAAATATCATTGCAGCATCTGATAGATCTAATTAAACTCTACAACTGTAATTATGAATATTTGTTCTATGACCGATAATTACGCAATAAAATTAAAGCGTATATTTTTTCCTAAACAATTTCCTCGTTTTTTCCATAGCTATTAGAGATATTGGAAATATCATTGCAGCATCTGATAGACCTAATTAAACTCTACAACTGTAATTATGAATATTTGTTCTATGACTGATAATTACGCAGTAAAATTAAACCGTATATTTTTTCCCAAACAATTTCCTCGTTTTCTCGATAGCTATTAGAGATATTGGAAATATCATTGCAGCATCTGATAGACCTGATTAAACTATACATCTGTAATTATAGACCTAATTAAACTCTACATCTGTAATTATGAATATTTGTTCTATGACCGATAATTACGCAATAAAATTAAACCGTATATTTTTTCAAAAATAATTTCCTCCTTTTCTCGAAAGCTATTAGAGATATTGGAAATATCATTGCAGCAGCTGATGGACCTAATTAAACTCTACAACTGTAATTATGAATATTTGTTCCATGACCGATAATTACGCAATAAAATTAAACCGTATATTTTTTCCAAAACAATTTCCTCGTTTTCTCGATAGCTATTAGAGATATTGGAAATATCATTGCAGCATCTGGTAGACCTAATTAAACTCTACAACTGTAATTATGAATATTTGTTCTATGACCGATAATTACGCAATAAAATTAAAGCGTATATTTTTTCCCAAACAATTTCCTCGTTTTCTCGATAGCTATTAGAGATATTGGAAATATCATTGCAGCATCTGATAGACCTAATTAAACTCTTCAACTGTAATTATGAATATTTGTTTTATGACTGATAATTACGCAGAAAAATTAAACCGTATATTTTTTCCAAAACAATTTAATCTTTTTCTCGAAAGCTATTAGAGATATTGGAAATATCATTGCAGCATTTGATGGGCCTAATTAAACTCTACAACGGTAATTATGAATAGTTGTTCTATGACCGATAATTACGCAATAAAATTAAACCGTATATTTTTTCCAAAATAATTTCCTCCTTTTCTCGAAAGCTATTAGAGATATTGGAAATATCATTGCAGCATCTGATAGATCTAATTAAACTCTACAACTGTAATTATGAATATTTGTTCTATGACCGATAATTACGCAATAAAATTAAAGCGTATATTTTTTCCTAAACAATTTCCTCGTTTTTTCCATAGCTATTAGAGATATTGGAAATATCATTGCAGCATCTGATAGACCTAATTAAACTCTACAACTGTAATTATGAATATTTGTTCTATGACTGATAATTACGCAGTAAAATTAAACCGTATATTTTTTCCCAAACAATTTCCTCGTTTTCTCGATAGCTATTAGAGATATTGGAAATATCATTGCAGCATCTGATAGACCTGATTAAACTATACATCTGTAATTATAGACCTAATTAAACTCTACATCTGTAATTATGAATATTTGTTCTATGACCGATAATTACGCAATAAAATTAAACCGTATATTTTTTCAAAAATAATTTCCTCCTTTTCTCGAAAGCTATTAGAGATATTGGAAATATCATTGCAGCAGCTGATGGACCTAATTAAACTCTACAACTGTAATTATGAATATTTGTTCCATGACCGATAATTACGCAATAAAATTAAACCGTATATTTTTTCCAAAACAATTTCCTCGTTTTCTCGATAGCTATTAGAGATATTGGAAATATCATTGCAGCATCTGGTAGACCTAATTAAACTCTACAACTGTAATTATGAATATTTGTTCTATGACCGATAATTACGCAATAAAATTAAAGCGTATATTTTTTCCCAAACAATTTCCTCGTTTTCTCGATAGCTATTAGAGATATTGGAAATATCATTGCAGCATCTGATAGACCTAATTAAACTCTTCAACTGTAATTATGAATATTTGTTTTATGACTGATAATTACGCAGAAAAATTAAACCGTATATTTTTTCCAAAACAATTTAATCTTTTTCTCGAAAGCTATTAGAGATATTGGAAATATCATTGCAGCATTTGATGGGCCTAATTAAACTCTACAACGGTAATTATGAATAGTTGTTCTATGACCGATAATTACGCAATAAAATTAAACCGTATATTTTTTCCAAAATAATTTCCTCCTTTTCTCGAAAGCTATTAGAGATATTGGAAATATCATTGCAGCATCTGATAGATCTAATTAAACTCTACAACTGTAATTATGAATATTTGTTCTATGACCGATAATTACGCAATAAAATTAAAGCGTATATTTTTTCCTAAACAATTTCCTCGTTTTTTCCATAGCTATTAGAGATATTGGAAATATCATTGCAGCATCTGATAGACCTAATTAAACTCTACAACTGTAATTATGAATATTTGTTCTATGACTGATAATTACGCAGTAAAATTAAACCGTATATTTTTTCCCAAACAATTTCCTCGTTTTCTCGATAGCTATTAGAGATATTGGAAATATCATTGCAGCATCTGATAGACCTGATTAAACTATACATCTGTAATTATAGACCTAATTAAACTCTACATCTGTAATTATGAATATTTGTTCTATGACCGATAATTACGCAATAAAATTAAACCGTATATTTTTTCAAAAATAATTTCCTCCTTTTCTCGAAAGCTATTAGAGATATTGGAAATATCATTGCAGCAGCTGATGGACCTAATTAAACTCTACAACTGTAATTATGAATATTTGTTCCATGACCGATAATTACGCAATAAAATTAAACCGTATATTTTTTCCAAAACAATTTCCTCGTTTTCTCGATAGCTATTAGAGATATTGGAAATATCATTGCAGCATCTGGTAGACCTAATTAAACTCTACAACTGTAATTATGAATATTTGTTCTATGACCGATAATTACGCAATAAAATTAAAGCGTATATTTTTTCCCAAACAATTTCCTCGTTTTCTCGATAGCTATTAGAGATATTGGAAATATCATTGCAGCATCTGATAGACCTAATTAAACTCTTCAACTGTAATTATGAATATTTGTTTTATGACTGATAATTACGCAGAAAAATTAAACCGTATATTTTTTCCAAAACAATTTAATCTTTTTCTCGAAAGCTATTAGAGATATTGGAAATATCATTGCAGCATTTGATGGGCCTAATTAAACTCTACAACGGTAATTATGAATAGTTGTTCTATGACCGATAATTACGCAATAAAATTAAACCGTATATTTTTTCCAAAATAATTTCCTCCTTTTCTCGAAAGCTATTAGAGATATTGGAAATATCATTGCAGCATCTGATAGATCTAATTAAACTCTACAACTGTAATTATGAATATTTGTTCTATGACCGATAATTACGCAATAAAATTAAAGCGTATATTTTTTCCTAAACAATTTCCTCGTTTTTTCCATAGCTATTAGAGATATTGGAAATATCATTGCAGCATCTGATAGACCTAATTAAACTCTACAACTGTAATTATGAATATTTGTTCTATGACTGATAATTACGCAGTAAAATTAAACCGTATATTTTTTCCCAAACAATTTCCTCGTTTTCTCGATAGCTATTAGAGATATTGGAAATATCATTGCAGCATCTGATAGACCTGATTAAACTATACATCTGTAATTATAGACCTAATTAAACTCTACATCTGTAATTATGAATATTTGTTCTATGACCGATAATTACGCAATAAAATTAAACCGTATATTTTTTCAAAAATAATTTCCTCCTTTTCTCGAAAGCTATTAGAGATATTGGAAATATCATTGCAGCAGCTGATGGACCTAATTAAACTCTACAACTGTAATTATGAATATTTGTTCCATGACCGATAATTACGCAATAAAATTAAACCGTATATTTTTTCCAAAACAATTTCCTCGTTTTCTCGATAGCTATTAGAGATATTGGAAATATCATTGCAGCATCTGGTAGACCTAATTAAACTCTACAACTGTAATTATGAATATTTGTTCTATGACCGATAATTACGCAATAAAATTAAAGCGTATATTTTTTCCCAAACAATTTCCTCGTTTTCTCGATAGCTATTAGAGATATTGGAAATATCATTGCAGCATCTGATAGACCTAATTAAACTCTTCAACTGTAATTATGAATATTTGTTTTATGACTGATAATTACGCAGAAAAATTAAACCGTATATTTTTTCCAAAACAATTTAATCTTTTTCTCGAAAGCTATTAGAGATATTGGAAATATCATTGCAGCATTTGATGGGCCTAATTAAACTCTACAACGGTAATTATGAATAGTTGTTCTATGACCGATAATTACGCAATAAAATTAAACCGTATATTTTTTCCAAAATAATTTCCTCCTTTTCTCGAAAGCTATTAGAGATATTGGAAATATCATTGCAGCATCTGATAGATCTAATTAAACTCTACAAC